>VDFB02362631.1:0-14093 GCA_007258455.2 Sequoia sempervirens | reverse complement strand
ACTTGTCCTCAAAATGTTTACAAAATACTTCTCCAAGCTCATCCCACATAGTAATTGAGTTGACAGCTAAACTCCTAAACCACTGAAGGGATTTTCACTTAAAAGATGCTGCTAGCAATCTAATGGCTACATTTTCTTGGGTTATATGATGTATTGAACACATATTTGCTATGTAATTAATGTGTTCAATGGGTGTAGTTTGGTCCTCTCTAATGAAAAAGGGAATACTCTTAAGAGCTGCAATTGGGATATCATCATGCTGAGCTAAGTTCAATGGATTGCCTCCATTAAACTGCATGAAAGGCTGATTTCTTGCCATTGGATTGGCCTGAACTGGATTAACAGGCACAAAAATTAAAGGTACTGATACACTAGTTACTAATGGTCTGAAACTAGGAGGTGTTGATTGAACTCTTTTTGATGAAACATGAGTTGTTTTTGTTGTTCTTCCACTTCTCCTAGGTGGTGACAACTGCAAGTATTCAAAAGGAATGACACTTCCTCTTATCTGTATTTTTGTCATAAGTTGTTCTAGCACTGGTTTTTACTAATTTCCACACTCAAAGTCGCGAGCTATGTTGATTTAACCTCTCAAAGGTCTGAAAACTACTGGTTGCATATCAAAACCAGCAATAAACATGTATTTCAAAAGCTATCTTGATTCGACAGTCCCACTAGGTGTGCCAAAAACTGTTGTCTCCAAAAGTTGCACCCTTGCTAAGTTGCAGAACTTAGCACTTTGGAGGAACATGGCAACATTCCTAGGTTGTGGGTTACCTAAACTTGGAATGGACCTCCAAAGAAAGCTGGCCCCTAAATGGTAATCACCTAAACTAATCTAAATACTTAGAGGAAAAAGGGTAAGAGGGAAGCATAAATTGAAAAATAACTCCGAAAGCTTCTAAAGGTGATGCACCAAAATAGTAACTCGTGACCTATAAACATAGCCATATATGCGGGTTATCAACTATAATCTTTATGAACATAACTCAATATTGATATGTTTTGCATCAGTATTTTGTAAGAAGGCTACAATGCACACTCCTAGAAGGAAATAAATCTTTCACAACTTGAAACACCTACAACATAACACAACTTACAACCTGCAACTAATATACTTTCTATTTAAAGATGCTACTAATGAGACACAAAACTAAGAATGATAAAATTCACAAGTAGTTGCATCAAATAATCCAAATGCATACAATGAAACAGGAAAATGAGAAGGTCAAACTACTTATCTCCATGAATCATCAAGGTATGAACTGCTATACAAGTCTGTAAAAGAGTTACAATGTTGTCTTTTGCTTGAAAGAGCTCCAAAATAAGCTACAATGCATGCTGGAAGAAGAAAGAACTAACTCCAAAAACTCATGTTTGACGTTACTTATGCTTTTTTGAAGCCTACCCCGCACATATACTTCTAGAAGCTTCTTGGTCGTGTATAACCAAAAAACCCTAAAAATAGCCCCCAAAATCTCTCCAAAATGTCTGCAAAGTGAAGAAAAAGTCAAGCGATGACCTTACCCACAATAAAAGCATGAGAATGCCCCCAAATGTTCTCATTCCCTCTAAAAACCCAATCAAAAACAACCCACATACTTTCCACATTTTTGGCACAAGTCATCATTATTCAACCATGTCTCCAAACTATTTTGATTCATACCTTTGGTGTGTTTGCAAAGGCATGAAGACTCAACTATAATCCCTTTAGTACATTTTATGGCATAATACACCTCATTTTTACATTTTAAATAACACTTTGACTAAGTGATTTATAATCATACCACTTAAACCAAATGCTTTACATTTCAAAATAATGCAAAAATAAATACAAGGTTCAACCATACTTGAGTCAAAAGAAAAAATTACAAGTCCTAAAGACTCCTATGTCGCAAACATATGGGAAATGGAAAACTCACTAAGGCATAAACCAGGACCACTGCATGCCATTAGTTTCATTGCAATTTTTAAAAAGATAGGAAAAAATTCCTTCTCTCTGGTCAGCATAGGATTAGGGTAAGAAACCCTAATCAACAAAACCAACATAAATTACTTTGCAAGACATTCATTTCATCTCGAGCCTTTTGGAAGTTTGAAGGAGATGACATCCTAGGGTTTTCATCATGGATTTTCTAGTTCTTTGATGGCGGTTTCTGATGCTACAGAGGAATTTCTACCTCATTTCTGGAAAAATCATCACGAAAAATCTTGAGGTAAGCTTTTTGTAAGCATATTCAGTCATTTTATTTCAATTTCTATAGAGAAAAAAACCTCAAACTCGATTTTGTTTGTAGAAAGATGAATATACTTTATATTCAGTGCTTTTCGCTATATACTCCATGCATTTTTCCTTCATTTTTGTATAGAAAATCCAAGCTCTTCTGTGTATTTCTTTGCACCCTGCAGGTAAAAACGCAACTCAAGCCCAATAAATGTAGAAAATATGAACAAATATTTGATTATTTGTGTATTTACTTGCTCATTTCATGCATTTCTTGTTTATATGCCAAAGAAAAGATGAAAACTCTATGTTTTGTAGCATTTATTTCTTTTGCAAATAAATGGAGACCCAACACCTCTCATGGCCGTGGATTCAAATACTTTATAGATATTAAAAACCCATGTTCCTCACTCGGCCCTGAGGGTTATAATTTCCATTTCTTTGTAGCTATTTCTTCATACTCATTGCAAATGACTTGAGACTTGAGATATTTGAGAAACCTCATAGGTCATGGCTTGGGCTTCTTCCAGGAACATCAATTTCCTTATATTTTGCTTTGTTTCAACACCCTGGTGTTGAATGAGGGTTTTACATTTGCTTGTATTGGAAGTTGAAGCTTTGAAATACATATTTTTTTGTCTCTACATTTTTCCTTAAGATCACCATGCACAACACTAAACCCTCCTTCATGTGGCCACGGTTCACTTTTTGGGTCTTCCTTTTTTTTCATACAAATGAGGTTTGTAATTTCTAGGTTATTAAAAACCCATACCCTATTCACTTTCCTCGTGCATTATTTTGTTAGATGCCAACCTCGACCTTTAGGTTTTAAATGGAAAATGCACTTAACATTCTTTTATTTTGTTGAAACCCTAAGACAAAATATGTTTCAAATTTATAGGCAAAGACTTTACTTAACCATTTATTTGTCATCATTTGACTCTTCTATAGGAAGCATTGTATTTTGAACTAAATGTTAGAGAGAAAGGAATGACCAAAGTAAGTGAACTCTGCAAGAAGTCCTAATTCGTTCAGGTTGAATTTTGACAATCGCAATTAATGTTGAAAGGATGTGATTTTAATGTTGTCATGATAAGTTTAACTAAATAATTAATGGAGAGAAGGAAACCAAACATTACTATATCATCAAAATAGATTGGGAAGATCATTTTATCCTCCGAGTTGATAAATTAGTTGCCAAAAAAGGGGAGTTGTTACAAAAAATAATTCCATTGAGCCTTAAATCATTAAAGTTAAAATTAATCAAAATCCAATTATTTTTGAAATGATGGAAATAAATGTCATCTTGTAAAATAACAAATTAAGTAATAGAGAGAAGGAATTTATGATTTAGTTGTTTTAGGAATAAGAATTTAGTAACAAATTGATAACTCGAACCTTAAGTGCTTATTTGTAATTGAAATGAGAACAATTGATTTATTTAGCCATAGGAATGAGGTCTCATTTCAAGAACTTGACCTCCATTATCTTATATATATGTACCCTAAAGGGAAGGATCCTATGATAGATTCTTCCTTGAAGTGCTTTTGCAAAGCTCCTAACCCTAATAGGACAACCTCCACCTAGGGTGAATGAAGTTGATTTCACCATATCCGATATTGCATCTTTCCTAATTTCCTTCGAGGCAATGTGCTTACTATAATGTTGCACATGTGCAATGCCATTAAGTGCACATGTTAGCAAGTCATGTGAAATGAGATATTAGGTGATGTTTTTGTTTTTTTTTTTCAATTGTTGTTTTGTGTTTATGTCCACATCTAAAGGTGGGCATGACACAACTTGCCACATATACAAAAATGGTCTTGCTCAAAGTACACTATGTGTATAATAACTTTAGCTTGAATTCATAAGCTAATCCCTTCAAGCTCTAGTTATTGATGGCAAAGGAATTGAACCTACACATTGAAGGAACCCCATCCTCCCCAACCATCAATATGGCATAAACTACTCAATGGACAATATAAATGTGTGAAGTACAAACACTTCTCATGATTATCTTTTTAGTTCAATTCTCATTACTTTTACATGGATATTAATTCAAAACCATAATCCAAATAACTTATCCAAAGTGATCCACTTTCACAACATTAATAACACTATAGTATAGCATCTCAAAGCAACTAAGATCATACAACATGTCATTTCAAACATTTAAAAAGGCATATAAACACAAATACATAACATAAGACACATACAAGATAAGATGCAACACATACAATCAATAGCTGACAACAACATTCATAAAGATGTTGCAACCGTACTAAGTTCAACTAACATTGTACACTCAAGACCATACATAAGACTCAAATGACTTATCTCGCATTTTGTACTACATATATCCAAGAACTTTAAGACTTGTTTAAACATGTGGAACCAACTTACTCTCGCATGAAATACAAAACACACATATCGACAAAAAAAAGACAAGAACAAGACTACAATCATAGCACACCAATAACTCAAAACAAGACACAATCTAGACAAGCATTGACCTCTACATTTTATAAGATTACAATACCACAAATCCCTACATGTCCCAATCAACTAAATTCCCATCTCCCAACTATGTAGTGTACTTAAGTACTAACTAACTCACATAAAAAAAGAAGGAAAACTATATGTCATGAGAGCACACTACCACTCCAAGTAGCCATTAGCATAAATCCATGTCATTGAGATTGTAGATCTACTACATGGAACCAATGTACAATCACATAAAACACAAAACAAAGACAAGAACAAGACTACAATCATAGCACACAAATAACTCAACACCACACATAATCTAGACAAGCATGTTGACCTCTACACTCCATAAGATTACAATACCACAAATCTCTATGTGTCTCAATCAACTAAAGTTCCATCTCCCAACTGTGTAGTGTACTTGAGTACCAACTACCTCACATAAAGAAGGAAAATTATGTGTCTTGAGCGCACACTACCACTCCTAGTAGCCATCAAATTGTATCCCTATCATTGAGTTTGTAGATCTACTACTCATAGCAATATAAGAGGTCTTCTATAATAACATATTTCCTACAACCCAATCTTCAACTCACAAAGGAGTGAACTTGTCAACAAGCTAAGTTGGGAAACACATGCATTCATTAAGATAAATTGTCCAAACAATCTAGTTAAAAATGCATCATATAATATATATTGTCTCAAACCACACATAACAATCAAAAACACAACCTACAAGACATTCTAGACTCGTGTGTCAAATTAGACTTCAAAAATGTAGAGGAATCCAAAACTCCCTTTCCTAGTATCCCACTAAATATCTCATGTTTTCTCTTTGACCTAACTTGCTATTGTTAGTAGAATTCAATATTAACACATTTTTCTAATTTTAGTATAAATAGAAAATCACTAGTTTACTCATATCTTATAATTCACAAACTAGGTACAAGTATTTTTTTATTATTATTTAGCCAACTTGATTGTGCCCCACCCATAAAAATTCAAAGGAATCTAGTTTGTGAAATAAAACTATTATAGTTATAATTGTGTTTTATTCAATAAAATATAAGCAAGGGTCCTTGCCCTATTACACAACAAACCCACAAGCAAAGACAAATGCATCTCAAATGGGATTAAACAACACAACTACAACAAAAATGTATGAAATAAAAGAGTGCCCAAGGATCCAACATAAATAATGTCAAACTCAACCCTATTCAATCTCACACCCTTCACTCTAGTATGAGATGGGAGACAAAGTTGAGAAGACCTTTCTTCTATCTATGTACAATTTTCCAAGAAAAATTATCTTCCAAGTCCTCAAATCTAAGAGAAGCAGGGAAGATTCTACCACAAAGGGCCCATCCATGAGTGCAACAGGAACAAAGGAATGTCAAGAAACCACCTCAAGAGCAAGTTGAAGTTGTTTTGAAGCCAATGAAATAGTAAGTTAAACAATTGAAGCAGAAGTTAGATGGGACTCACCAATGGGACCCAATGGAGTAGCAAGAGTAGGACTTGCTAGAGTCACACCAATCCCATGAGAAATTGAAACTAGAAGAGAAGATCCAACATCTTGAGACGAACCACCAACACCAGAGTCAAGAGCATGGATAGTCAAGTGATATTCACAAGCATTAATCCACCACACCATCACACCCTTGCATCGAGAGAATGGGCAATCATAAGTGAAGTGGTCAATAGCTAAGCATCATCTACATCTAAAGGGGAGACCCTCATAGTCAAGCAATTGAGTCCAAGGCATATCCTCCACCATCAAAACAATATTCATGTGAATAGGCTTGAGATATCAATGTCCACCAAAATACGAGAAAATGTAATGTGACCCATGTAGGAAGTAATAGAGTCAACCTTAAAGAAACAACCAATAGCCTTGCTAATGTCCTCATGGTAGGAATCTTCCCAAAACTAGAGAGGAAGATTCAAAATTCAAACCCACATTGATCTTGTTGGTGTGAATCAGGTATTATACCTAGCTAATTCCTAGTAGGACTTATTCACATGTTAAGTTTACTTAGGTCCTAGGTGACCTTCTAGAATTCTTGGTTGTCTAGATAAGATATTATCCTATCATATTTTTTTGAGATTTTTGTCCAGTTAGTTGTCTCATAACATGGGATTAAGACACATGTCACAATCTTGTCTAATCTATCTCTCATCTTGCCTTTATCAGCAAGGCTTCTCATGTACATTTTATATACAATCTTGTAATATTGCATCCATAATCAAACAAGCTATTCTTGCCATTTTCTCTCTTGTGGGAGATATTTTTGTCTAATAGTTGTTTCTAGTATGTTGGGAGTTCACCATTAACTCATATAGGTCTAACATTGAGAGGATGAAAAAGGGGGTTGTAGAAGATATTATAAGGCTTGAATGAGAGTGCTCTCCCCACATCCATAAGTTAACATCAAGCACCAAATCCCTATCTTTTGAAAAGGAAAAAGATGCAATGATGAAGCCCCTTGCACAAGGGAAGAGCTCAATATTTTCCTCAATGAGAGGCTTCCATGAATCCAAGACACAATCATGTAAATCTGGGAGGGAAGGTCAAAATTTGTTAAACTTGCAAACCAAGCCCTTATATAGATAAAAATATTCATTTTCAAGTGCATCTTGCCTACAAATCACATGGAAACATTGTGCACAAGGGAAAGGCCATAATTTATCCTGCCAAGGCATGAATGGATCCATGTACCTATTATAGTCACACAAGATCAATGACGACCCCAAAGCAATGGACTTCATACTAGAAGGATCATGGGAACCAAGAGAAGCAATCCCCAGAGTAGGTATCCTGGCATAATTACTAGTCCTAACTTAGGTCATTACAAGAAACAAATGAACAACTTCCTTCAGGAGCAATCAAAGCAAAGCAATTAGTAGGATCAAGATTCAAGGACGGCATGCAAACCTTGAGGAAGACTTTATGACAAAGAGAGGAGTGGTGCCCAACCTGATGCATTCCCCATCACACACTAAAGGCACCTAAATGCAACAGCAAGAAAGAAGTTTAACCAGACGCTAGGGGTTCAAGGGAAAATGAAAGATATAAGAGTATTATTTTTAATCTTTATCTTGTTATCTTTTTTGCTTTCTATTTCTCCAATTTCACAATTACACTCAATTTGACTTGAAATTAAGAGCACATCATCCCAAAATAGAAATGACAAACACATGAAATCATGTAATCAACATATAATTATACATTAATTTCAATTGAATCCTACCCTTATTTTGAGATAAACCCTTCTAAGTAATCCTTCTACATGTTTCTCTTAACATGGATCTAGGGTTTCGACACCCAATCAAAATCTTAATTTGTAAAACATAGAACTATAATTTATTTTAGATTATAATACACCCATAATCATTGTGAAAATATTTATAATTCCCACCCATTGAATTTTTATGTTTTTTAATGGTTTCCTATGTTTACTCTACAATAAAACTTTCTTTTTTTTCACCACCAAATAATATCTTAAGTCAAATTTTAAGAGTTTTACAATCATGTTATAACAATCATCAAATCTCTAAATTTATTCATAAATTGAATTGTTCTCACAAATTTATTGATTTCAAATTTTCAATGATAATTTCTTCTTTCACAAGAAATTGCATCATCTTAATACAAAACCAATCACACATCTTTCCAATACAAGATCCTAAATTCATTATTAATCATAAAAGAAATATTTTCTAACTTGACAATGTGAGTAAGAATCCACTTACAAGAGAACCCTTCAAAGATCCAAAAAATACTTCTAATTTCTTAACACCAAAACTTGTATATTTTCATCTAAAAAAAATCTCACTTTTCAATAATAATCTTCTTTCTTGTATAAAAACCTAATTATAAAACCTAAAACAGGATGTTATTATTTTATTCTAAATAAAAATACATCAGGTAAAATGTTTGAATTTCTATTTATTTAATTAGAAGTAAGTATATATTGAATATTGTATATTTTCGTAATTTATTGAAATGCAACTTGCACATTAAATATATTTTAAATAAAACTAAGTATTTAATCTAAATTCTTTATTTTTAAAAACTAGTAGAAATTTATCAACACAATAATTATATCAAGTAAATTATTCTATGCACTCATTAAAAAAGGTGATTAAAACATAAAAAAAGAGCCTTTTAAAACTCAAATATAATTAGATAGAATCAAAAAACAAAAATTATATTTGTGTACACATAATGAGGAGAAACAAAAAGAGCAACATTTGAGTCTTATTGACACCATGTTGTAAGCCACTAAATGATTATAAAAAATAAAACAAAGACTACAAACCAAACTCATGGTTGAGGTGAAGAGAGATCATTCAAAGAATCCAAAACATCCAAATGATCATCCACCACTTCTATATGCACTCATATATTAAGCAAACATTATCAATTTGATTAATTTAATTAATTGCAGTCACACAACAATTATAAGTTGATGTACTTCAATATCAAACCTATTTCACATTCTTTCACATTCATCTCTTTCACACAACACGCCTTAACAAAATCTTACTAGCACCATTAGCAAAATAACAAATCTATAATCAACAAATAATTTATCAACATTTCACAAATACATTTACTAAAAACAGTTTTATTCAAAATAAAAGATGTTACAAAAATATTTCTATTTTCCAACACCTAATTTCAAACACATTTTAGTTATTGATTTTGCAAAGAAGTTATTTTGATTGGCAGTCCCAACATTATTTAGGTTATTTTAAAATTAGATAATGTTTACAATCTCTTCTAACACTAAACCCGTGCCCTCGACGAGGAAGCATTTCGAGGGACAACCGCAGCCGACGTGAGCAGGCCGGGTGGATACTTTGACCTGAATATTATGACTGAGCCGCGAAAGGCCAGAGGGTGGGCGTGGAGAATCCACAAAGTGAGGTGTGTGGTGAAACGAAGTCTCATGGAGGAGGAGCCAGGTGGATTTGGAGGAAGATCATGAGGAGTTTTTAGGGGTGACTCGGGAGGGAACGGAGGGGAAGGGGAGGGTGGAGTGATGGAAGAATGAGGGAAGGAGGGGGAATGGAGGGAGGAAGATGGACGGAAGGAGGAAGGGAGGAAGAAGAAGGGGAAGGAAGAGGTGGAAGGGAGAGAAAGGAATGGAAGAATGGAGAAGGAGGGAAGGAGGATTCCCATATGAGATAAAATGGATGGACTTAATGGGAAACCAGGAATGGAAAGCTAGCATAGCAAAGACAACATTGTATATTTATAAGAAAAACATGCAACAGTGGAATACAAGTGTTTTTGTATTAAATTCATGACTCAACTTCAAAAGAGTCATTAACGGTGCTTCCATCACCGTGGGGACGTGGGGAAGAATGCTTCGTATTGATCCCAAGATGTTGGACCATTATCCTTTCACCCCAACCGTTGAGTACATATTGAGGATATTTCGGTTTCTGGAATGAAAGAGAAGGTTGTCTAATTGCCACTTATGAATTGAGGACAGCCATCCATCCTCTGAATGACTTAAGGGGCCCAAGCCATTCCTCTACCATCTCGAGGATGATCAAGCTCCTCCAACAACCGCCCAATTTAAGATCAAAAAAGAACCGTAACATTATTTTAAAGGGTCACATTTAACAACACTGTGTACTTGGAAGAGAGAAACCTTGATTAACCTACTATGTGCTCTTATAGCATTTGTTTGCAAACATTTTGTTTTCTCCAAACTTCTACGTGAAAAGACGGACAAGTAGCTTATAATAGCATTTCAAAGTTTTGTCTTCATTTCCTTTCATATGCACAAACATATATTTGGAGAAAAAAATGTTGCACCAATTAAACACTTATTTAATTTGTTACATTTTGATTTTAGATGCAAAATGAAGACATTGATGCTGAACTCTCAATTTTTTTCTCAATCTCAATCTTATGAATAAAGACATCTTTGTATAGATAGTTGTGTCAACTCTCTCTCAACTATATTTCTAAGACATGAACAAAGATGTCTTTGAGTAGGCAATGCCGTGAACCCTCTCTTTTAAGCATGTTTTTTAAATGGTGTAAACATTTACCATGTACTTGTGTTATGATTTTAAAGTATATGAAGATGTCTTTGTGTAGGTAGTGTTGTGAACTCTCTCTCTGACCATGTTTCTTGGAAGTGTGTGCCAACACAGGTGTCTAAATGCATGTATGTATTTGTATTTGTGCATTTGCCTCTGGGCATGCAGCTGCATGTCTCTCTTTATGTTGGTTTGTTTGCGACTGTGAATGTGCAGGTGTACAAGCATGCATTCTAATGTCTCTTTATGCCTATGCTCATGCAAACATGTTTTTTCATGCCTGTGATACACATTTGCTACCTAAATTATGTAATTCATAAATCAAAAATATGCTGCAAATATTCCAATCCATGTATTTGGGTGTTTCCGCAGTTCAATTCCTCATTGCTTATTCCTGATGTCACACATGTACGAAGATTGTTACACTTATACTCTATTTCTCTATAAATTTTGGGATGTGTAAATAATTTTGCTGAATGCAATTGTGTTTCAAGTAGATTATCGCAAGAAAGGTAGTTATCTTGTTTCATCTCCAATACAAACAGAAAGATTATGTGGGAGTCTAGAAATAATTATTCAGCTTCAGTTATAATTTGTTGGCTGATTTTGAAGTTGCGCTCATTTCATGGATCTATGGTGCTCATTTTGTCGACATAGCAATAGATTTTGAAGTATAGAAGATAACAAAACAAACATTGCTTCTGTAATTAATTATATCTTTCTGGGTTAGTTTAAATCAAACTCTGAAATGTTTAATAATTGTAATCATGTACATCTTTAAATATGAATAAATGTTTATTTACTTTTTTTATTTTGGATAAACACTTTTGACTGGAGCCATGCACCAGGATAAAAAGAACGCTAATGAAACATCAAAGAAAACAAGTGACAACAAGAAACAAATAGCTCAACAGCATACCAAAGAGTAGAGTCAAACCTCCAACCAACAAACTGTGAGGCACCGGCAAAACAGAGCAGCCATCAGGTGAACCCACTCAGGGCAACAAAAAGTCAAAAAGCTCTGACGTATTTAGAACTTGAATGCCAGACCTTCCCTTAAACTCATTTTTACAAAGGTCCTTTCTGACTGCAGAATCCATACAAAAGTCGGAGGGGGGAATAGGGCAAGAGGTCTATAAACCCACAACACCTGATGACCCACCTAAACCAACGCAATCCTCCTATTTCTGACCAACCGCTCTAGGAGCGTCAGGATCTACCTCAACGCACTCCCCAAACATCATATCATCCGACTAAGTTTGAGAAGCCTCCAAATGGATATTCCCCTTATTAATGCATGTGCAAACCTCAACATCATGTCCTGTTTTATTGCATCTTGTGCACACCATGGAGGAATTTTCATAGGTAAACTGTTATACCCATGTTCCAAATTTGGAGGAGAAAGTGATTGAAGAAGAAAGATTCTTGTCACTCCAAATTGACACAAAGTCTAGCATACAGAAGGTGTTTCCTTGATTTAGCCACATGAATCAATAGATATAAGATGCCCTAATGAGCTAGCGATACACACCAGCACATCCTAATCCCAATATTCCATAGATAGACCTGGAAGCCTTACCAAACTGAAACCTACTTGTTGAAATCCTTCCACAAATCGAAGCCCAGAAACCATCATTTAAGACATAAACTGGCACAACCGAGAAACCACGGTCCACACTCCTCTGAAACAGAGAATGAGAATAAAAATTCCGAAGGAAAGGTTAAGATCTGGCCATAAAACCTCCATTTTCTCCCAGCCCAAGCCCGGAAAGAATCAATGTTGAGCCTAGAACCATTAACTTTCCAACTAAGGAGTCCCTCAATCTAGCAGAGACTCTATCAGTAATTTTATCAGGGATAAAGAGAGTCAATGACTCCTTGAGGCCAAAAGGCGGATCCAACAGCAAAACAGAGCCCTTCACCTATAATGAATAATCACATGGAACAATAGGTCTGATAGAGTTGTCACAAACCCCACCTACAACACCCAAATTATTGGGCACCAAAGGAGGCAATTCCAACAGCAGACCCGAAGGATCCATGACCAAGTAGGAAACAGACCTGAGTTGTACGCTGGCATTGCAACCCATGACTGCACCCCATTCAACAGAGACATGTCCAAATAGCATTGTAACAGCCTCCAATGCAGCAAAATCCTGCACCTTCAAAACAGGGCTTCTGGGTGTCAGGGACAGCAGAAATCCCCAATATGGATCCCCTCTGAGCCAAAAGACACAAAGACCTTCAGCAGAACATGGTCAGATGGAGCAGCCTACAAACCCTCAGTGAGAGGCATGGAAGCTCATCACTCCAAAAGTTGCTAAGCCTCCAACCAAATGTCCCAAAAATGCTTGTCCTCCTCTTTCAAATCCCATGTGCTGCTTCATTCATCCTTAGGATTAGGTTGACCATCCACATTTGCATCAGCATCATTGTCATTCTCGCCCCCACCCAGAGCTTCCTGCAGGTTACTGCTTCTCCACTATTTGAAACCCAGTTTCCAACACATCATGAACTGTTATATTTTCATTTAGTTTAGATGACTGCATTGGCTGAATCATTACTGGTAAACATATTTAAATACATCTAATTAGAACACGCCCAAAGATTGAGAGTTATTTCATTTACTTAAAGAGTTACTTTATTTTACTTTAGAACTATTGTTTCATATAACATATTAATAGATTCATGTGTACTTGAAATAATGACTTGAATAATTTCTAAATTTTATATTTTATTTTATAAATAATGAGCATCTTTGCAGTGCTTATTTTATTTGAACACTTAATGATGTGCAATGCTCAGACTTTAAACTTCTTTTTACTCTTTGATTGTATATTTTAACTTAAACCTACTATCCCCTAAATGTGGCCTCTTAATTATAAACTTGCTCACAACACTCTGTGGAACATAGACAATATGTAAGTATTGTTAATCAAACTCGTAGGTTTAGGAAATATTCACACGGATTACTTCTGAGCAGTGGGGCTCTCCAACCTACTTACAGAGTTTACCACCCTTGGCCTCACAAACAATCAAAGGATTGAACAGGGAATATTGCACACCTTCATCCAGCACTTTCTAATAATATAACCTAACTATGAATATGATTTTATTTATACTTTTAGTTTACCATTCTACCAGAAGGCCATCAGGATTGTTGTTTTGGAGACTCTTTCATGTTTCCAGTTCATTGATATTGCATTTATTCAGGAATTATCAAAATCTAGAAAGAGTAACCTCAAAAGGTTAATAAACCCATCCTACTTAAAATTTGTATTAAATACTTTGCCACAATGAAGTCCTGTTAACTAAGAGC
>VDFB02362630.1:0-37600 GCA_007258455.2 Sequoia sempervirens | reverse complement strand
GATGTGGGTGATATGGTGTACCTTATGTTGTAGCCGTATCGTCAGTCTACTCTGCGGAAGAGTGGGGCCGAGAAGCTGAAGCCTCACTACTATGGTCCATTTCGTGTTGTCAGACAAGTGGGCGAGGTTGCTTATGAGTTGGACTTGCCAGCTGATAGCAAGGTTCACAATGTGTTTCACGTTTCTCGCCTGAAAAAGGCATTGGGTCAGCATGTGATACCCTCTCCAGTTTTGCCACCCCTTGATGACGAAGGGAAATTGATACTAGTACTTGAGACCATCCTTGAGATGAGAGAGAGACACCTTCGGAGGCGGGGTGGATCGTGGAATATCTAATCAAGTGGAAAAGATTTGCCGCTGAGGATGCTACATGGGGAGTCAAGGAGCTTACAAAGATCCGGGAGTTGAGATTGCTTGAGGACAAGCAATTTCGTGGAGGGCGATCAGGATGTCCCCATCCTAGTCGGCCACCGATACGTATTAGCCTATTATTTCAATCCTCGTAGGTTGACAGATGTGTGCAGAGGATCAATTGAGGCAGTTACCCAGTGTTCTGGAGCTTCATTGTTGCAGTTGTTTCAGGTTGGGCCTTCGCAGAATCCTTCAGAGTGGTTTTTCAGAGACTTTCTATTTTTAGAAAGTCGGACAGGCGGAAGCTACTATTTTGGGCAGGGCACCTGGTTCAGCTGTTTAGCTCAGAGTCGACCCAGTTCATCAGTTTGACAGTCAGATGGAGAAATAATGGAGTATTTAATGATTTATTGAATAATTAATATTTTTGACTTTATATTAAAGTCACTTTATTAATTTATTTAAATATTTAATAAAAAGGCGTATTATAAAGTATTTATTATACTTTATAATAAAGTGAAAATTAATATAATGAATAAGTAATTATTCATTAATGATGGGCGCCAATTATTTATTTATATTTCTCCTAAGTCAAAAGGGCGTATTTAATCATTTAATTAAATGATTATTAAAAAGAGGTTTTGGGTCGAATTTTCCAAGAAGCTATATATTCACAGCTAAAGACAAATCGAACTCTTATGTCTTGATTATTCAATTTGTCTTCTTTTTGCTCTGAGCATTGAAGTTTGCAAAACCTAGGGTTTCAGCAGACGATCGATTTTGGAGAACGATACCTCTTCAGAATCTGGCATACTGAGACTGTGCAATACCAGTTGAAGATTGTCTACTTGGTGACTTCACACAGGAGTTGCAGTTGAGATTATTGATCGATTTCAGGAAGGTTCTATCAGGGTTTTTCATCAGTTATTAGTGGCGCACCATTTGAGATTGTGGAACAGTGATCTGGCAGTGTATTCTCTGAGGCCGTACCATATTAAGAGCTGCTGCTAGGCCGTACAGATTTGTACCAGCAAGGCCGTACATTTTCATCTGGGAATACGTCTTCATCTCTGGGGTCTTCTACCTGTTGCAATAGGGACGCCTTTATATTCTGAAGCTTGAGGCGTGGTATCTGGAGACTGGAGTTTACCCTCTGGCTTGGGCCGTACATTTCTTCCTATCTTCTGAAGGCTGCAAGTAAATCAGGTTCCATTGAAATAAAGTTGTATTTTCCTTCATATGTTCATTTTATTTATTGTATGTGCTCTGGAAACTCAATAAAGTCAAGCGCCTACCTCTTCTGAGCAATTTCAAAGCATATTTCATGCCTTTAGATTTATTATGGATTTTTAAGCATTTTTAGAGTAAAATCGCAGCTTTCATGTTTATTGCAAAAAACCTCAAAAACACAAAAAAATACAAAACGATCAAAACAAACAAAATCAGTGATTTTCAGTTAGGGTTTCGGGGTTGAGAGTCACCTGGACTCTTACAAAGGGTTCTTACAGTGGTATTAGAGCTTTAATCCTGCCAACCTAGAGGGTTAGAGTATCTTATGTAGCCACCAGAAATTGGTCAACACAGGTATTATACCTGCAGAAGGGCAGAACAACACGGAAATCAATGGGGGATAGGAGATATGGTAGCCCACCTAGAAATGAAACTATAAATGATGGCAATAATGAAGAAAGGGAAGCAAGAGAAATCATGAGAAACATGGCAGTAGGGCAGCATCAGGTTGCAGATGTTTTGCAACAACTTACAGCAGTCTTACAACAGATGAACCCTTTTAGAAGACAGAATCACGAGCAGGATAACAATATAAGTGTGGTTGGGACTGTCAGGGCACAATGAGCACCCACTCATACCACAGATAGACCTTCGCCTCCTACCTTTTTGAGGAATGAACCAGAAAAAGGGGATACTGAAGAAGATGAACTCTTCGTAGATAATGTCATGAGACTGCACAATGAATGGGATCTACTCACACCTCAAGTAAAGGAGCATTTGACCTTTGATCAATTCATGAGTCAAAGGAGGGAGCACAACAGAGCAAGGCAGGACAGGAGACCAAGGAACCAAAACAAGGACTTTAGGCATGCCACAAGCAAGCTCACACTTCCGACATTTGATGGTAGCGGGAAGGTCACAGCACGAGCCTAGATTCACAAGTTGGGTACCTTCCTAACTCTTCGGCCTATGGCAGAGGAGGATGCAATCAAATTTGCAACCTTGCACCTAGATGGAGTGCTCATGATTGGTGGCACCATGGGATGGTCACCTTGCAGCATTACCTCATCACCTCTTACCAGGAATTCACTAATAGGCTGATTGAGTGCTTTGACAGGAAAGATCCAAAGTTATATTTCAGAGATCTTGCTCAGCTCAAACAAGTGGGGAGTTTGGAGGTGTATATTAGTGATTTCCAGAGGCTTTCAATTATGGTCCCTAGCATATCTGAAAGGAGGTTGGTCATCTTGTTTACTAAAGGCTTATCTTGTTAGTGTTTGGTAGCTTCAGGAGATATTTTCTCCTTAATTAAAGGCAAGTCGGCCTACATATTGCAATTAATATTTTATATTTTTCATCTCCAAGGGAGCCGACCTAGTTGAGAAGTCACCTAGTTTTGTATATATACAAGGTGGTGATCATTCATTTACACAACACAATCATTTCAATCCAATTTGCACTTTCAAGAAGAAGTTTGCACTAGCAACAGCAGATCATCATTTTATAGCAGCAGATCGATCTCAAGGAGAATCACATTCATTTGTATCTTTGCACCAAGGAGAGGTGTTGTTATTCATTGTATTAATTCGGCCTTGTGTAAGGCCTGACTTGTAAGCAGATTTTTGCACTTATATTCTAATATATGAGAGATCATTTTGTTGGGTTTTTCTACCTCGAGTAGGAGGGTTTTCCTAGGGTATCTTGTTGTGTTCATTGTCTCATGTGTTGCATTTTCTGCTTATTACATTTTTTATCCTAAAACTAACATATCTGAACCATTGAGAGGATGGGTCAAAGCATTTGATCCCCCTTCACTTCAGGAGGCCATGATGAAGGCTAGGAGTATGGAGCCTGCAGCCCCAAAAAGCAAGTTCACTATGAAAGATGTTACCTCTTCCAACAATGAGAGTCATCAACCAGTTGCCAACACAAAGAAAAAAGCAGCAACAAAACTTGATGATGCAACACGTGATGAATTGAGAAGGAAATAGCTTTGTTATTGGTGCAAGGAGCCCTACAGCAAAGAGCATGACTGTCCTTTAAGGCCAAAGGGAAAAGCTAATCGTATAATGTGGGTGTATTATGAGGATTCTAAGTCTGAAATTTCAGACCAGCAAGCTATTTCAGAGGATAATGAGGCTGGAAATACCTCTACAGGGTTTGGTCCTGATGCCAATTTGTCCCTGTTGGCATTATCTACGAATCTACAGAGAGAATCTTCATTCAGAATCAAGGGAACAGTTAACAAACAGCGATGCATTGCAATATTTGACACTGGAGCCACACATAATTTTATTGATGAGGGGTTTGTAGACAGGTGTAGACTTCAGACAGAGGACTTCGCTAGATTCCGAGTTCGGGTGGCTGGCGGATATACCCTCACTTGTACCAGGCGGATTTGTAATCTCACTCTTTTGTTGAATGACTACAAGTTACAGGCTGACTTTTATGTAGTCAACATGGGTGAGATGAATATAGTGTTGGGTATGGGATAGCTCCAGGACATTGGAGAGTTCACCCTCAACCTACCGCAAATGGAGATGAAGTTTGAGTTACATGGCAGAAAATATGTGTTGAGGAGGATTGCAAATGGGAGCTTGCGTACTATCTCTCTCGTTAGTGAGGCGAGTGGGAAGATAGAGCAGGAGATTATTCACGAGATGGAGCGTGAGATGATCTAGAGGGAGTTCGCATTTGCTCATGGCTCCAAGGGCTTAGAGTTATATGATTTAGATCAGCATGGAGGTGATGTTCAGTTTGTGAACAATCCCTTGTTTGAGGCAGATGTTACATTGTCTTATGATAATCCGCTCTTTGAGTTAGATGTTGATTCCACACTTGACCCTGATCTTGAGATGAGAGTTGATTGTAGTGTTTGGGATCTTATCAATGCATCAAGATTTCAGACAGGGCTCGCAGAGGAGTTTTACAGTGTGTACATGGTGCAGAGTACTTATAGCTTCACATTTGATCTGCATGTACATGATTTGTTTCAGATGCACGGTTTAGATGCACACGTGCTAGACAATTTGTATGATAGCTTGTCTTGCGCAGTTTTGGGAGGCAAATTGTCATGTCCCCTTCTCGTGACATCTCTGAGTGGATTGGCCTATTACACGACCCCGTAGGGTGATAGAGATAGAGGGTCACTGAGCTTGGCTCAGCTTAGTTAGCGAGTTTGATCAAGTATTTCATTTTGGCTCGACGGAGACTTTTTGCAATTGCTATTTTAGCGCCTCGGCAGTGTGTGGGACCCCGCTATTTTTAGCGTGTGGCTTTGGCAAGATCCAAAGATCACTTCGAGTTCGTCACCTTCGACAGAATCGATGAGTAACGAGGAAGATATTAATATTTAATTATATTGATTAAATATTAATTATTTAATGATTTTTAATATAAAGTTATAATTTTAAATTATAACTTAAGTGATTTGCCTTGAGGGGTGCGCCCATCATCAGAAGGGGCCAGTTGGCAATTAAAATACGATTTAATATTTTGGCTGGAGACTATGGAGAAATTAAAAGATTAAAAGTCAAATATTAATTAAAACCCTATCTTTAAGGAAATCGCACTTTTCAGCCTTATAGTGGATTTGCCTTGGGTTTTGAGCCATTATGTGATTATTGGATTTTGAGAACTGATCAAATTGATCTGAGCACAGACTTTAGGGTTTGAACTCGACTTCCTTGGGGAACGAGCCATCTCCAGCGGAAAGCAATTCAGAGAGTGTGAAATAACACTTGATCTATTGCCAGCAGAGGTTTTCTCATACAGAGGAAATCATTGATCTTCAGAGCATTTATTATTTACAGAGCTTCAGCATATTTCATCTTTCAGAGAGCATCTATTTACCTGGGCGCATATATTCTTCACCATTCAGAGGCTTCACAGGAGGCCGCACAAATCTTATTTGCTGCTGACAGCAGGCCGTACCTGTACTGTACCTGGGCCGTACTGTTTCATAAAGGCGTGTTTGTTCTTGAAGGAAAACGCCTATCACTTGGGTCGCCAGTCTTCACCTGTGTGGGCGCTGGGGTTGCTGGAGGCATCTGGGATCTTCAGACTGGAGGAAGTTTCATTCTTTATTGCAGCCGTACAAATCTTCAGCTTGCTGATTACCAGGTTTTTCACAATAAAAATTGTTATTCTTTATTGCATGCTTCAAAATCATATTGTATTGTTACCAGTCGAGCAAAATAAAGAAGCGCCTTCCTTCTAGCTTGTATTTTCTACACATATTGAGGATCTAGCATTTTTATTGAATTTAATATTAATTTCTAGAAAAGCCGTACTGTTCATTTATTGCATCAAAAACACAAAATTTGCAAAAAAACCAAAAACGTCAGAAAAACATAAAACTTCAGTCAGAATCAGTCTCAGGGGGAAACTAGGGTTTCTACACAAATGTTGTCAGCATTTTGAGTTGCTTCCTTCTAAGGTTCACACTCCTGCAACACCTGATGTCGAGATTGATTGGGTTGAGCAAGTACTATCAGTTGTATTTGTGTTACAGGAGTTGGTTGAAGTTATCAGGGACATTACACAATACTTCCCTTGGGATCCAGGTGGAGTGATGTTTCCTCTATAGTTGAGATTGCTTGGGGACAAGCAAGGAGGGCAGACTGTAATGTTCCCTTTTTAGCTCGTTCCTGTTCTTGATAGATTAGCCTATTAATTGGCCCTCATAGGCTAACGTAGATGGTTAGGGGGTCTTGTTTGGCAGATATCCGAGTGGTTTCTTCTCAAGAGTTTTGGGTGGTTCAGGATTGGCCTTCGTTTGGTGATTCAGGACTCAGTTTCACACACTTACTATTTATAGTAAGTCAATAGGGCATGAGAGTCCAGTGTTTCTATTTATAGTAAGGCACCTGGGCATGCAATGAGTTTAGTGTTGATCCCAGATTTTAATTGGCCTAGCAAAATAAGGATTAATGTGCAAGTTATATTATTTAATTATTATTAAAGGTGACTTTAATAATAATTAATCATTAAAAGTATATTATAAAGTTATATTATAACTTTATGTCAAAAGGGGCATTAAATGACTTAAAGTGCATTTAATGAATAATTAAATTGGGTGGCCACTTTGAGGAATTATTAATAAAGTTATTAAATGCACATTTAATATTTTTATTAAATGATTGAAAGCAATCTTTTAAAGGGTCAACCTCTTCTTGGAGAAAATTATATAAAGGGATCAACGAAGCTCTTATTATTTCATTCAGGATTTTGATATTTGGTTTTGGAAGAGTTTTGCTGTGGAGAAGAAGAAACCTAGGGTTTCAGCCTTTTCTGCCATTATCAGCTTTAGAGAGCGTAGCTGCTTCAAAATTTATGCATTCTGAGGTTGTGAAATATCAGTTGAAAATTGCCTATGGATTGGCTTCATCCAAGAGTCAATATTGTGCATCATTGGAGAAGTTTACATCATTTTCACAAGGGTTTCAAAGGATAAACATTTGCAGATTAGAAGTTAAGTAAATTGCTACAGTACCCATGAATAGTAAATTGCTACAGTACCCGTGAATAGTAAATCGCTACATTAACCTGTGAATAGTGCTGCTACAGTATTATTCTGATTTTCAAGGGTTTTAAACTAAATTGTTGGTTCAGGTACGGGACCGGGCACGGGTACAGGATACGGGTAAGCCGGTACGGCAATTTTTTTTCCTGAAAACGGTACATTTGGGTACGGCTGTATATATATATATGCAAAAAATTAAAAATATACAAAATTGCAAATACATTTGATAGTATGATATAGTATACTTCATCAATCATCAATCATCAATTCATCATTGAATCATTGATCAATGGTAGTGATAAAGATAAATGCCAATTGATAGTTCAAAATTTCAATATTATGGCATATATCATATATGTCTAAAGTCACGATTCAAATGAAGATCATTACAATTTACAAACTTACAATGATAATAGGGATCTGACGATAAACCATCTAGTTATTACAATATTGGATTAATGTCAATGTTTATACTAAAATAAATATTTTATAAATCCACTAAATTGACAAACAACATTTAAGAAACTAATAATGAAATAATACCTTTGAAATTAATTTGAAACCCAAGCTAAAACAGATCACAAACTACTGCAACAAAAAAGGATGATTCAAATTAACATTTTCTGCCTGGCAGCACCCTGGGAGCGCCCTAGGAGTGCCTGGGAGTGCCTAGGAGCACGCAAGAAGGACCCACAGAGAACCCGGGGCTGCTTGGGTGCTCCCAGGCGCTCCCCAGCAAGGACCCGTGCCCAAATGCTCTAGGAGCAGGCACGCTGGGCAAAAATGAAGAACCCAGTAACATAGGTTTTAAAGAATATTAAATAACTTTTGAAAGATTGCATACTTCATCTACTGTTTGTGTATGGCAATCCCCATTTGATAGTTTAGGCATTTGTAAATTAAACAATGAGACTGCCTTGGGAAGGATGTGAGCAGTTTGTGAAGCTGTGCGCTTCATGTCAGACCTAAGGGTTGCAACTTTAACATTATCTAAGGCTGGAGGAAACCTAAGGGTTGCAACTTTAACATTATCTAAGGCTGGTTTCCTCTTCATGTGGTGTCTTTGAGAGTGCATACAGTTGCTGCAGCTAGTGTTGGGGAGTTCTGAAGCATATAATGGACTTCTTTGTGAATTCTGAGCACTCTACAAGCTGCCATTGACAGTCTAGACCTGTACGCACCTCCAGGTTCTTGATTATTTCAGTCTTATTGTGTTTGTTGTTTGCAATCTGAACACTGTATGTGTTGTTTCTGTTACAAATAATGTCCAGTATATATCGTTGTAACTCATGAAAGGTGTTAGAAGTAATAATCTGCTCTCTGTTGGTTTCTTTCTGAGTATATTCAAGTCTGATATAAATTCTCTGAGCAGTTGCATTGCATAACCAGTCATGTTTTAGTGGGGAATATCTCAGAATTGATTTTCAATTTGTCTATGCTTTGTACCTTGGAAGTTGGATTAGTGGATTCATATAAATGTGCTTTAAGCTTGATAAAATGCTTCATTTATGAAACTGTGAGAACAATCAAAAAACATATCCAGAATGATGACATGACAACTGTTTGACAAATTGACCAAGTGGGCAAAACTGAGTTTTCAGAGCAGAAATAGTAAGGGTTCTTACACAAATGTTAATGTGATATGAAGTTGATCAAAGCACCCCAAATGAACCCCAAACTCAAGAAACTAACCACCCAGCAATGTAATAGCAAATATACCTTAGAAATGTGGTAGACGGAAGTCTAATATAAGTCTGAAACTTCGTTGCAATGGGTCTGAAACACAGTTGCAGCAGGTAGCTCAATGGCAGGGGCCCCTAGAAAGCACTCCAAACCACAAAGTGCAACTCCAAACTGTTTTCAAGGGTCATCATAGGTCTTGGCACCACCCATAGACCATGAAGGGATTGGAAATGAGGGGTGATTCCCCTTAGGAACTTACATGCCCCCCTAGAAGAGGTATGGCCTGTACCTAGCCATACAATCCAGCAGCCCACTCACTTCTTTCCTCTAGAAATTGCAGAAATACCTTACTAATAGGGGTGGTCAAGTCTACAATCGACAACAAACATTTTATATTGCAGCTTCGTGGCCTCTTCCAAATTGTATGGCCTGATAGGCATGAAATGGTACAGCCTATAAGGTCAAGAATGGTATGGCCAGCAGGTGAACAAGTCTCCAAAACTCACACTCCTACAATCTGAAAGGAATCACACCAAAATGTAATGCTAAAACACATCAAATAGTCCATACGGAAAAGAAACCCAATTGCAACTTCAAATCAGCTCCAATGGTGATTCCTGGTTGGAAGCACACCATGATCTAGCTAGGGAATATCTTGCTATTCCGAAACTAGAAATCTATGAGGGATTTCGTCCTCAAAGATTGCAAAGAACCAAAGCCATTTCTGCAACATTACATTATCATTCTTCAGCATATGCAACAATGAGCCCAAAGCCTCCTTATATAGAGTTTTGAGAGGGAAAACTCCAATTAAAATAATTAATTAATTCCCCTTTTCCAACAAATTACCTTTTAAAATAAAATAAAACCTTTTTCATGTGCAACACCCCCTTATTTCTCCTAGGCATCCAATTAGGAATTTAAAATACCTTTTCGAAAAGATATTACACTTAAGTTATCAAAAATAATGATAAAACAATATAACATAAGTGAATAATTTAATTATTTCACCCCAAGTTGCAAAAAGTCTCGAAACACATTAGAATCCAATTTTGACCATGCCAATATGACAGATATGAAGGCATTAGGTTAATAATAGAAGCTGATTTCGTGACTTACAATAAATAGACGTGCTCTCCAAGAAGTTTGGAGAACACCTGAAAAGACAAAATATTTCAAAGAGTGTCATTCAAATCAGTATTGTCCACTAAGTAAGCTCATTATCAACAAAAGAAACATTGTAACTCTTAACTGCATCCTCCAAGATCTTTGGAGTCCCCTTGCCTTACCACTTAGCTGAAGGGAACTCAGGAAATAGGCTAATGGTCTCCGAACTGATTAGGCCTGAGAAGAGGACATTACATTAAACGCAATGGAAGATCACTAATCCAACAGTGATCTCTCCAACTATTGTACACTTTGTTGATGCTTATTGGATGAATCAAGTTATTTTCGGAAAAATATTGCAGCGAAAAATCTGTTAACCAACAATTTTCAAAGCATATGGTTATATATGAGCATCTCTAGCCACTACCTGTTACAATGTAATGTCCCCATTTTTAGCACTGCACTTCTCAGTGATTGATGGCCTATTCCCGGAGTGCTGTCGGCTAGTCAGAGGAAGAATTAGGGTTTCCGACTGTTTGGTGGGTTCTCTTGAAGATTCAGGGTTCTGCTTGTTGGAGTTTGGGATTTTGGATTGCGGTTTCTTTCTGGGTTTTCAGAGAGCTTCGCAATGGTGGCGCCTGCATCGCATTCTAAGCAACTTCTCGAATTTACTATTTTTAGTAAATTCTATTTTTAGCAGTGGTCCAGTCAGCATCAGCTCAGTAGGCTTTCCTCTTCTGTCAGTTCAGTTGGTAATATTGTTTTGGCCGTTTGATGCTTTTTCTGGAGAGATAAGTATTTTAATTAAAATAATGTTTTATTTTAATGTTATGACCCCTTGGCCTAGTGAAACAACTTTATGTTGTTTTAAAAAGGGGGACTTTGATGGGTGGCGCCTCATTGGGAGATGGATTTTAATATTCCAAAGGTTGAAAAATAAAGTGGTAAAAAGGGACGCCAACCTTTATGAAAGTCAAATTTTAATTAATTTAAATCAATCAAGTGAAAAGTACGCCATCTTGAAGGAAGGCTTGGTTAAATCAAACCCTAAAAGCATCTTGAAATTAGGGCGCACCTTCTGGAAGCTTCTGGAGGGTCTTCTCAAAAAGTTATAAAAGAAAGCCTTGGGTCTTCATTTTGGTATCTTTTATCTACAGTAATGTTACTCTGCCGGAATGGTATTGGATCGCTTCGAGGAATGAAGGCCTCCTAGCTTGGCTCTTCTTCTTGCTTGAAAGACAGCAACTAGTTGAGAGGTTTGAGTGTTATGGATTTGTCTTTTCAGTTATAGTTGGTTTCCTATCCTTTGTAGTTGAGTTTTATCATTTTCTGTCAATTCCAGAGTTGCTGGTCATGACTGCTGAATGTATGTTTCTGCTCACAAGTCTCAAATCATAAACATTCTTGTTCTGGGTATTGTCTCATTGTGTTTCCCTGTTGGAGGCGCCCCTTCATGAATATTTGCAGATTTTAATATGAAGTTTCTGATTTTATAAAGCAAATTCGTCATTCCTTGAAGGCCGTACTTTTTGGAGTGCCTTGGGATTCGTGTCAGCAATTAATAACCACTTTTAGTTGCCATTTCTTATTACTAAACTAGGCGCCATCATTTTGAAGGTCTATTGCATCAAACTTGAAGTCATTTGGGTCAGTTTTGAGTGATATATGAGCAATTTAGTGGGTTACAGGCATGCTGGTTTTGTATTTCTGATTTCTGGACTGTCACATCAGATTTATTACAGTCAAGTTTTGTGTGGGATTTAAGAGTGGTTTCTTGATTGCATTTTGGTCTCATCATTCATAGTAAAACTTTGCAACAGATTTGAGATCATTTGGGTGAGAAATGAGAGAGTTATGAGCATTTTGACAAGGATCTGTGTTGCTGGTTATATATTTTAAGGTGCAGGTCTGTCATAATCAGATTTGAGAAATCTGCATTCTCCTTCTTGGATTGGTGTTAGGAAATCATTAAAGGCTTTGTAAAAGATTCCTTGTTGTTGCAGCAATTTGAAGAGCTCTAATACTTGATCTTGCAGGCATTTAAATATTCATTGTAAGCTGAACAGTAGTACTGTCAGCATTTCTCTCAGTCTTACTTTACATTCTGTATACGCAATTGTATTTCTTTATATCTCCGTCATATGGTAGCTCCCATTCCGTCTCGGGTTGGAAAGCACATTCTTGACGTCGAGTACTTCAGCATTCTTGCTTATTTCCCTTAATAGCATTGTAATTCTTAGCACTCCACCATATGGTCGCCTCCTTTCCATACTGGATTGGGTAGCACATGCTTGGTGTTGAGTTTGTTTTCAGTACTTGTAGCGTAGAAGATCCTCTAACCATATGTTCGTCCTTCGTGGACACATTCTTGGTTAGAGTTACCTTCAGTTGCATTTTGTTTAAGGCACTGACGATCCTCTTGCCATATGACAGCCTCTCTCTTGTTGAGATTGAGTGCGCATTCTTGGCAACGAGTTATTTGTAATCTGCTGGTTTGAATTATCTAACCCTAATGGGTGCTCTCTGCATTGTTGTGTACTTGGCAAAAATTGAAAAAATTTGGCTCGGAATATTTCATACAACATTATAACCAAGATGAAATTTATGTAGAGGAGGACACTCTACTTTTGTATCCAATTATTTCATAGTTTTAAAATTGAAGAAAGCATATAATATGGAAACAGTTTGTCATGTTTTTTTATAGAATATAATCTATATCTAATAAAAGTAGCAATCACATCTTCTTATGACTAAAACTTGATTTTTGTATTTATTAGCACCTCATTTTGCTGGATTCATTACATTATCCATATGGGATTAATCATGAATGCATCTAGTATGGATAACTATGTCTGCTACTTCAAATATGGTGCGTTTATGACACAAACTAGCACATAATTCCAAGTTGTAGTCACACATAAGCATGACTATTTGTTGCTTTCTCTGCAAATCTCCATTAATTTATTATTATATATTTGCATGTCATAAATATTGATTGTTACCAATACATTGCAAAATATGGAAAAGTAAAAAATTTGTAGTGCAAATGATATGCTTAAAACACCAAAAAGCACATTATGAGGGATATAGTGAAGAATAACACCTTACAGCATAGCCAGGCCAAAAGTTTTTGATCATCCAATCTATAGAACTTCAGTGATCCAACTTCTGTATCAGTTTATAAATTTTCGGAAATTAGAACAAATACTATGGTTATTAACAAGAAAAATTAACCATTAAAATATCAGATTAACAAGTGCCAAGAAAGAAAAGTAACAAATAAGATATCAACCCACTAAGGGCAGTTTTTCATACTGATTAATGTTTTTAACCAAAATCCTGTTGTTTCCTGTTTGTAAGACATACTTGTATCCTTGCTTGCAGTAGTTGTCAATCTTGTCATCATCATTTTTATCTAGCACTTTACCAAAGCCAATGAAAGCAGCTATCCAACACATTAGGCAGGGTGATTATGAAAATTTGGACAATGAAGGAAAGGCAAAGACATTTCAAGGCGGGGTAATGGTCATCAGGGTACTTAGAGCATGCTTAGAAAAAGAATAAACACTCAAAAAAGGTGCATAAATCCTCCAAGTGCATGCTCATAAGAAGAACTAACACTTTGAGTGAATTCCAAGTGAAATAAGTGCTTGGCAAGTCAATTTGAGTGCGTTTAAGTGAAAAAACAATCCTAGCAGGTCAATAGGGATACTTTTGGTCACTTCGGGAAAAATGAAAGAGCTACAGCAAGTCAACTTAAAATTAGAACAAAAAGCCACTTAAGTGGAAAGAGTGTGTGTACTCTCCAATGTCAGTGACAAATTAGAACATGATATTTAAATCACTGAAGTGACGCAAATAGTGTTTTTCACTGCAGTGGCAAAACTCAACATAAACTTAGAATTAAAAGTTCATTGGACCCTCTAGGGGTGCACTAGGAGAGAAAAAAACTTAAGTCAATGTCACAAAAGGTGCAATACACCCACTAGTGATGTTGTCATGGACGGAGGTTCTAATGAAAGGCTATCCAACCATACAGCCCTAACATAATCACTCACAATTAAGAAACAACAAAATTCAATTATCAACACATTCATATGACAATGAACTGGAATCAATATATATGTTCAAATATCTGAATTATATCACTAGTTTCTGCTGCAAGGGCTGACAATCATAATAGACCTCAATCTTACAATAGAATACAAATTAGGCACTTAACATGAATGTCACCACAAACACTAGTTTTCTTGAGTTGATCTATTGGACACTATCTGAGCTCTTCTCTGCTCTATTGGACATTACTTGGTCCTCAGATCTCTTGTTGCCTTCCACCAGCATTTCCCATATGAATTGTCTCTTTTTATAGTGAATAGTAGATGTAGAAGGTTTGGGTCAGCCCAAAATAAGAACTATTATTCCAGATGTAACGCAACACTAAACATGACCCACCATGGCCCAGATAAGGCCTTTTGAATGATTATCATTTGATGCAAGGATCTAAATCTTGTCACACATCTCGTAGACTTCTTTAAGCTAGTCTAGCAAGTCAGCTTATAGAATAAAACATGAAATACAAAATTAAAATGTGGACATACTCTACATGTTTTGTTGATGCTCTAGACAAGATATCACGATAATCTAGAACAAATGCATTATCACATAGATGATTCTATCTACTAATCTAAGTGCTCAACTAATGACTGTATCCAAAAAATCCAAGTGCATTATACCAAAATGACTACTAATGAACTATGAATTGCAAAACACAAACAAATTGAATGAAACTTTTTTGTTGATGCAAGATCACTCATAGCCCTAGAATGCTCCAGCATCACCTAGGATCATGCTCAATCCATTAATGTCATGTGTAATGGACCCTTGGGTGCATGCCTTGTCACTTAAGTGACAAAAGTGAATGAAAACATAAAAAGTGTATTTGAGTGCCCAAGTGCATGCCAATGGGTAAATGACAAAACTGAAAGTGAAAATAGATGGAAAAAATGCAATGGACCTCACAAGTGCACACCCCATGACTTCAATGTCAAAACTCGGCTTGAAAACATAATAAAAATTGCTCCCAAGTCCAAAAGTGCATGACTAGAGGGTTGAATGTTAGCTACAACGTGAAAACATATTAAAAAGTGATTGTAAGTGTCCAAGAGTGTGCCTATGAGGAATGAAGGTGTCATCCTCAAAAAAATGCATTGAAGGGTCAATAAGTGTGCCTCAATCACTTAGATCACTTTAAAACATCAAAATGTGAATGCTTGGGCCTAAAAAGCGCACTATTGCATGGAATAAGGCAAGTTTCACCTTCAAAACACAAAAGGAAGACATTGGTAAGTTTCTTAGCATCATGTTGATCATTAGCAACAAACTTTTCAAGTTTCATCACAAACTTTTCAGCTTCAGAAAGGGCGTTTTGGTTGATAAAAATGGGCATATGAAAGATCAGGTTGGGGTTTGATGGCACTTGCATTTGGCGCTCTCAATGAGGAGTTAGTATGGATTACTGCTCATTGCATGACTGGAAATTGTACCTTTAATGACTGTGACCAGGTCTGGTCAGAATTTCCTTAAGTTTGATTTCAGTTATTGTTGAAGCTAATATGTTTGCAAATGGTTTAATATGATATAATGTAAATTATATTGTCTATGCTCTTTTCTATGCTATGATTTCAATGCATGCCACAATCATGTTGAATGGGACTTGAAACAAACACATACTGCATTTTTGTCTTATTCTTCAAACACAAAAAAAATCAGGGGTAGACATTACAGTGGTATCAAAGCACAAAAGATTCTTGCCAGCCAATGGGTGATGCACTTCTATGAGCATCAGTGGTAGAGAAAGAAGATATCTTGAAAGGGTAGGAAAACGTGAGGAGGATTTGAGAGAGCATTGGCCTACAGAGAGGGAAGAACAACACTCTGAAACTCACTCAATAGGGTCAGCAAGCTCAGAAAATATGGGTGATAGGGGTGAAAGGGTAGATAGAGTAGTGAAGAACCAGATCAGATGATGCTTCTTTTGGATGTTGTGGTTAGGGGACAAGAAATGGCAGCCCAACGTGCTCAAGAAACCAATCAGCAGCTTGCACAGTTGGTTGAGGGGTTGAACTGATTGGGAGTAAACAACGAAAACAACGGAGGCAATAATGGGCAAAGAAATGATATGGATCAGCGTGGAGCAACCAATCAGCACCATAGGGCAGACATGGATAGACCTCTCATGCTTGTTTTCCCACTGAGAGTGGAACAACAACCCAATCAGGAGCTCACACTGATTGAGATGCAAGATCAATTTAGATAGGATTGGATTGATGCAGGCTCTAGATTTCAGCATGGCATACCTCTACGTGATTATATGGATCTCAAACTGAGGCATACGCCTAACAAGGGCAATAGAGAGCACCACAATGACTTGCAAAGGAAAGTTGAAAAATTTAGCCTTCTTTACTTTGATGGGTCTGCTAAGACTTCAATAAGAGCATGGGTCCAAAAAGGTGGACACATACTTCAATCTTAACCCCATGCCTGAAGAAGAATCCATTAAATATGCTTCCATTCACCTAGACGGAGTTGCACATGAGTGGTGGCATCATGGGATGGTTACAATGGGTCATGCTCAAATTACTTCTTATGCAGAGTTTACTGAGAGACTGATAGAGAGGTTTGATAAGAAGGATCCAGAACTTTATTTTAAGGAGTTGGCAAAGTTGAAACCTAACTTGTTCAATGAAGAGCAGGTGGTTGAAGAGAAGTTCATAGCAAAAAAATCTGATGCAGTGATTGCTTTGAAACATAATGAATGTGAGATGAAGCCTCAGGATGACTCTTTGGTCATGCATGCAATTACTGTGGATAAGGTTGTGCACGGGGGAAAGGACAAAATGGAAGCCTTGGATCCTAGTTCGGATTCATCCAGTGATGACTCTAAGTCTAATGACTACCTTGATGTTTCTATTGGAGCAGATACTGACAATGAGTTCACTAATGTATTTTCGGATGATGGGCATGGAGAAAGCAAAAATGATGATGCCTTCAAGTTAGCTTTTGATGATCACTCATCTCTTTTCATTGATGATATCTCAGGTGGCTTTGGGGTTGATTTCCAAACCAAGCCTATGTAGTGAGATGCTTATGATGATTTCAGTCCTAATGAGTTGGAGAGTCACTTATTCAAAAAGGCAACTACTCATGAGGAGCACAATGAACACTTATTCTCTGAACAAAGTGATCAACCTTTCTACACATGGGATCCAGGTGTGTTCACACCTAAGTATGATAAGGATCCACATTGGAATGAATTTCCTTTTGATTGTGATGATGTCCTTACTTCATTCTGAGAGCCATGCATAGAGGATGGCATTGACAGTGATGATTTCAATCTTGAAAAGAAATCTGATTTCACATTGTAGTTAGTTGATCTTGAAAAGAGACCTTGTGGCTTGGTTGATTTGGATTCACAATCCACTATTAGGGATGATAAGGGTGAGACAAATGATTTGGGACAGCCTTGGAGACTCTAATGACAGGTATGAGTCTAATTCTGATTTTAACATGCAACGTAACAGCAGTTCATCACCTTTGTTTGATCGTGATTGGAAAAGACAATTCTTGGTATCCGCTGAAAATGAGGCGCAAATTTTATCAAGTTTGGACAGCAAATGTATGCACGTGAAAGACATAATTCAAAGTGCATCAAGAGGACAAAATGAGCTTAATATCTCACTTTCTTATTTGCAAACAAGGAAGAGCTCTATGGAGGAATTTAAAACAGCTTACTTACACATGATGCATGATAGAGATATAGCCACCAAGTTTGCAAATGACACTTTTTCCATGACCTATGTTACTGGGTTCTTCATTTTTCCCGACGTGCCGCTCCTTGAGTGTTTGGGCACGGGTCCTTGCTAGGGAGCGCCTGGGAGCACCCTAGGAGCGCCCAGGCAGCCCGGGTTCTCTATGGGTCCTTCTTGGGCGATCCCAGGCACTCCCAGGCACTCCCAGGGCGCTCCCAGGGTGCTGCCAGGCAGAAAATGTTAATTTGAATAATCCTTTTTTGTTGCAATAGTTTGTGATTTGTTTTAGCTAGGGTTTCAAATTAATTTCAAAGGTATTATTTCATTATCAATTTCTTAAATGTTGTTTGTCAATTTAGTGGATTTATAAAATATTTATTTCAGTATAAACATTGACATTAATCCAATATTGTAATAACTAGATGGTTTATCGTCAAATCCCTATTATCATTGTAAGTTTGTAATTGTAATGATCTTCATTTGAATCATGACTTTAGACATATATGATATATGACATAATATTGAAATTTTGAACTATCAATTGGCATTTATCTTTATCACTACCATTGATCAATGATTCAATGATGAATTGATGACTAATGATTAATGAAGTATACTATATCATACTATCAAATGTATTTACTATTTTGTATATTTTTAATTTTTTGCATATATATATATATATACAGCCGTATTTTAGAAAAAAAAAATCGTCGTACTGGCGTACCCGTATCCCGTACCCGTGTCCGATTTCATACCCGAACCGGCAACTTCGTCCATGACTAAGCAGTTAAGGGGAGAGATTAGTGAGCTCACCATTGAGCTTAATTATACGAAACTTGCATTGGAAAGTGTCCAAGAGGCACTTCTTGAAGAAAATGATCAGCTCTATGAAGCTCAAACATTTTAGAGACTAGGAGAATAGAGAAGGGGCTAAAGAGATCAAACAAGTAATGGAGGAGCTTGATTCCATTCAGGAGGAGTATGATCTAGCACATTGTCCTAAAAATTCAAAAAATAGGAGCTTGGATCAACAAGAGGATTGGTATGGTTTTGGAGTTGAGGATAATTTTTAGATTGTTGATAATCCTTTATTTGAGTGAGATGCCGACTTGACTCATGATAATCCACTTTTCAAGTTGGATGATGGAAACCTAACTGATTTCAATGATGAGAGTGGATTTGATTACACGATTTGGGACTCAAGTGCAGTTTCCAGCCATGAGATGTCTCAAGATTGGAGTAGTGGGTCAACTTCTAGTGTTAGTATTGCTGCCCATTTTCTGATCAGTTTGTACATGACTTCGAATTTTGATATGCAGACGAGTTGGAAGGTTTCTTCAGTCCAGCAGTTAAGTAGTTCATGGTTGAGGCTGGATCGTAGAGGTGGTTTAATCATAGGGGGTGATTATGTTGCTACCTCCATACTCATCTCTCCCATGTTTTTAGTAGGATTTCAGTTTGATTACCACTGCCCCTACATTTTTTCATTGGTTATGGAGATATCTTTTCATGAGCAAATTGTTGTTGAGCATTGGCAAGCTTTGGGGCAGCTAGTTGTGAGTGATTTTTTGGACACACTTGATTCATTCATTGCTTCCACATTGGTGAGTGACAGTCTCTGCAAATACTTCATGGAGATGATATGCATAATTTTAGATGATGTCTTAATGATTGCAGTGGTCTGGGTGTGTTGGTGTGTTTGGAACCTTTCGTTTCACACTTGGAGGTTAAGTGTCAATGTTATGATTTCGGATGGCGATAGCAGGGGCATTTCTTGGTTGGCAGATTTCAGCATTGTGGCAGTGATTGTCTTGCTTCATGTTTGGGGCATCATGGGGTGTGATGCTGGGGTTTATGTTTTATGGTTGAGCAGGGTGTTTTTTATGCTGCCAGGACCATGATTGGCAGTGAGTTTGTAGATGTGGTCTTCCCTAAGTTGTCAGAAGGGTGATCACAACATCAATTAAACTGGTTAAGTCAGAAGGGTGATCACAACATCAATGAATACGAAATAGCTAATCGGCTTTCTTCAAAAAAAGACTTAAAAAGATGTGGATGATGAATTCCAATAACAATTCCCAACACTGAAATGTCTAATTCATCATAGATCATATAGAATTTGAACTCCAAATTTTCTTTTCGAGGCCCTACTCCTTAACACAAAGCGTTGATCTGATATTTACAAGCTTAAAGCACTGAAATGTTAAACAAATAATATTAGAACCATATTAATATTTTAGTTTCCAAGTCAGGTTTTCCACAAAGGATTATGAAGATCAAATTGATGCATCAACAGGTGGAAATACAACATGCATACTGGACTTGTTTAATATAGAACTCCACCTTTTACTTCACATATTACTGCTAGAGAATCACACATCAATGGCAACAAGTGATGATATCCAGGATAACCATCAACAAACATAATCTCATCAAGCGATCTGAACTTGCCAGGTTCATTGTCCTTCTGCAAAGACAGATTTCATTGTTAATACTCAAAACTGGAATTTTTTCATTAGACCACTAGTAAACATGTATCTAAGATCAGACTCACAAAGAGAAATTTGACTCATTATGCAAGATAGACTTACAAGCAAGAAGCTCAAACAAATTCCTTTAGGTAATTTTGACTATCAGCTAAATAAAATACCCTGAAATAACCAACCAGAAGAAAAGATGAGAGAAATTTCCCCCTTTTTTCTTGGAATAGTGAGGGACCAATCATTATATTACAAAGAACATAAAAATAGAACATTTCAAGGCATCACTTCCCCTCCCTACACAAGCAAGAAACCATCTCTAATTGGACCTCACATCAGCTAGGCATGTGAAGTTTCTACAAGCATAAAACTTAGCAAAGATATGAATTAGTGTCATCAAAAAACAGAGCAAAAATACTGACTTGCAAAATTATATTTTAATAGCATTAGAACTCCTTTTTAGGCATGGAGTTTCTGGATAGGCATAAAATACTAAAAATATCTTGTCTAAATAAAACATATTTCAATACTGCCAATGCATGTCCATAGTGCCAGACTACATACTTGCCAACTATGACCAACAATCTTCTACCATTGGTCATAAATTTAAAAATAGTCATTGAAAACGAATTTTTAGGATTATCTTAGTCACAAAGCATCAAAAATGTATGAGTGGAGCAAGCCTAATTAGGAGTTGGATGCCTTATTTAATTATTGGTGGGCCTTACAGGGATAAATAAGGGTAACAGGATTCTCTTTAGAAACTAGTAAAGTCAAGGATGAACAAGCTAGACAAATCAATATCTAGAAAGATGAAAATTTGTGATGGAACTTGTACATGATAAGAATTTTGAAAGAATCCTGAAGAATTCTTGTAGCCCAGGATACCCATTTACACCTGCATGACACAGTAAAGGGCTCAAGTGAGCTTCCATGCAATCAATGCACCCAGATCAGACCTGGTTACCCTGATGATCATAAAACAAAAAGTATGATTCTGAGGAGATTTGGGTACATGTACAAGGATGGATACAGAGATGGGGACACCCTTCTCAGAATTGAGGTAAGGAAAGACAGAAGCTTAGGATGCATCCAATACACATCTCAAATAACAATTTCAAAAATTAAGAAATTGACTAGATTTATAAACAGCAAACCATACATGAAAATGATGCTACTCATTTCAGATGCCACCTTCACTGTGATATTTCTCCATAATTTGCAAATTTCTTGAAAATCCCGTTGACATATTTTGTATGTGTTCCAGATGTCTTGCTATTATCTTAGTTTGAATGGGTGTGAAAAGGATTGAATGAGTATTTTTGACATTTTAGAGCTTAGAGCAGTTCATTTGTTTTGTTCTTTTATTCTTCATAATAAGAGTTCAATGAGGCATCCAGAGACATTAGAGGACATCTTGTACATGCTGCAGGCATCTTTTGCAAGCCCCCCTTCTCCAAAAAGTGTATCCTAGTCCAAGGTGCACATATGTGGATATTGATGATTAGAACTCAATCTACATAAGCAACTAGAATAAGTCTGTATCTGGTATCATTATTCAAGTAGTATTTATGGCACTAAAATAAGCCATCCTACAAATACATGAGGGAAAATGCATGTAAGTATGCTAGCAAGTGGCATCATTTGATCATCATCACATTCTTCACATTGTCAAATATCTTCTCTCCAATGCACAATTATAGCTTATTTTCAGTAATTCAGCAGAATATCTGTAACTGCATACTTTTACCCATAGTTTCAAAACCCTCCAAGTACTCACCTAACTCGTGAGTACTTGCAAGTTATTTTGGCAGGCAAGTAAATTGCAAACTAACTAGTATAACCAAGTTTTGCCAACTTTTTGGTGAGTTTTGCTGAATTTTTGGTGACTTTTGGTAAGTTTTGGGGAGTCCTCACAAGTTTCGCCAAGCTTTGCACAGTTTATGAATTTAATTTTTTTTTAATTTACCAAGATTTGCCAAGTTTGTGCCACGTTGCCAAGTCCAAGACAAAATTGGGCCTACCAAGTTTTGCTGAATCACGAATTTTGAAACTATGCTTTTACCATAGCTTGGCTTACCTTACTTAAATTGGGCACTCAAATTTTAGCAGATTTTTCTTATCCACCATTTATTATCAAGGTCTTTCCAACTCTTTTTGTATTTGTCATGCCCCCCTGCCACAAGTAACAGATCCCAGCCCCCTTTTATGGTCTAGCCCATGTAAATAGGCAATAATGTGGCATTCATTTACAAAGAGGAGCAATCTTTAAATGCAGCCATTCCACAATAAACTAAATAATTAATTATTAAAGGAGTTTAAGGGCAGCACTTGGGTGAACGGATGTGTCCCTTGTTGGGATAACCAATTGAAGGGATGTGACTCTCCCCACCATGGGAGATATAAAAGGAAGAACAAATGATTGGGGAGAGGCATCAAGGGAATGTGGATTGGATAAAAGGAAAACTAAGAAAGTGGAATATAAGAGTTCCATTGGAAATAAATATTGTATTTAGCAAGTATATTATTGGGAAGTAAGTTTTAAATTATAAATTGGGAATAACTATGTGTGTGTGTGTGTATTATAGTTACATAATGATATTTTAATACAAATTAATAAAGTAGATTCCTTTAGCAATCTATTTTGAATTTATAAAAGTGTTTTGCAAATACGGAGGCCGATCAACCTTTCGGGTTCACGAGATGGGGAGTATTAGCTTTCCCTTCATCAAGTATGCCACCCCTGAGATGCAACGCTCATGGGGTCGAGAGGGGTATGAGTGCTCTCAAACTTGTTGAGGGAGGCAGTCTTCATGCATCTTATCAAGCACGCAACCCTCAAGATGCAATGCTCATGGGCTGGGAGGCAAATGAATGCTCCTAGGCTTGATCAAGGAGGATGGAACGCCTCCAAGGTGGACTAAGGGATGGTGTGGACCTGAGATCTTGCCATGTTCGTGGGCCAGGAGGCGGATGAATGCTCCTGGGCTTGAGGGACTTCTCAAGTATGCCACTCCCAAGATGCAACACTCATGGGGTCAGGAGGTGTATGAGTGCTCTTGGGCTTGAGGGTCTTCTCAAGTATGCCACCCCGAGATGGATGAACAAGGGTTCACCCATGCTCTTGCAATACAAAGACAACCATCCTTGAGATTGTGGTTTGTAAATATTTTTAGAGAATTCATAATATGATTGGCTATCGGAATATGCCTTGGACTAATCATTAGTGATGTTAAGTTATTTTGAATTTAAATGTTAATGATGATATGAATTATAGATCTAACTATTATACTGTTCTAGCTATCTCGTATTGCTCTCAATATTATGATATTTTATGTATTAATTTAAATATAACCATAAAATTCATACTCATTATTACTAATATCAGTTTTTAGTGATTATTACTAGTATCTGAGCTTTGATCCTACCATCCTAAGGATCAAGAAAAGTAGTTTATGCAATTAAGACAAAGGACTCAAAGGGCATTGGAAAGAGAAAGAAGGAAACTTGCACCAAGAAACAACCTTACTCAAAGCAACAAAATGGGTGAACAACTAGGAAATGAATTGAGGGCCTTCATGGAACAGAATGAGAGGACAACTTGGACCTTCATGGAACAAAACGAGAGGACAAATCAAGTACTCCAAACCCTACAAAACATGAATAACACAGTCAACACTCTTAGATGCAACCAAACCAATGGGAGCGATGTCAATTCTAATCATTCAGAAAAACAATAGATCACCACTAGGGTCAACACCTAGGTTAACAAGACCCTCATTCCTACCTAGGGAAGGGCCAACAAGAGAAGAAGAAGAAACCAATCCACCAATTAATGACTAACGAATATGTTGGGGCCTACTCAAGGTTGGACCATAAAATTAAGAGAAATATCCCATTTGAGGCATATTGTGATGCAAGATCATGAACTACTTGTAGAATGGAAAGAAGACAACCAAATAAAGACTTATGTCAAAGGGTGAGTTAAATGACTCCTCAACTTTGATGGATTGCGAAAGGTCACTACACATTTATGGGTCCAAAAATACCTATTTCTCCATTAGTCCTATGACTGAAGAAGATGCTATCAAATTTGCCATTTTACATTTAAAAGGGGTTGCACATGATTGGTGGCATCATGAGATTATTACCCAAGGGCACCAAAATATAACAACCTACGACGAATTTACACAAAGGTTCATAGATCAATTTGATCAAAAGTACCCTGAAAGGCACTTCAAAGAACTAATCCAATTGAAACAACAAGGATCCATAGAAGATTATGTGGCCAAATTTCAAAAGATCTCAGTCATGGTACCTGGGATTACCGAGAGAAGGCTAACATACTAATTTATTAGAGGGCTATCAAAATCAATCTATGATTTGGTGAGTGCCATTGACCCCACATCTCTTCAAGATGCAATCCAAAAAGCCTAGAGGTTAGAAACCACAACAACAAAAGAAATGAGCTATATAAAGAATATGTCTTCAAGATTGCATAAGCAACCACCCTACAAAGGAAATTGGCAACCAAGGACACTACCTCCTCGATCACGCCTAATAGGGGAAGATATATCAAATCTTCGAAAGAAAGGATTGTGTTTTAGGTGTATGGAAAAATGGGTGGTAGGAGATAGATGTAGAGGGCAACCACACGACTTGGAAGCAAGATCGGACGAAGAAACATGCGAAGAAGAATTTGAACCCCAAAATAAGAAAAGGAAACACGATGATGAAGAAAATGCAAATAGTGCCTTAGCCACACTTTTGGGAGCACCTAAATATCACCCCTTTAGAATCCATAGTGTTCTAAAAGGGCAGAAAGTGGTTGTCCTAGTGGATACTGGTGCCACCCATAATTTCATTGACAAAGGTTTAGTGACAAGAATGAATTTAGAAACTGGAGACTTTGAGGGATTCAAGGTGGTCATGGCAGATGGGTTCACTACACCTTGCACAAAAATGATCCGTCAACTAAGTATCACCTTGGGAAGACATAAAAAAGTGAAGATTTCTATCTAGTGAATAGAGGAGATATGAATGTAGTTTTGGGCATCCAATGGTTACATTCCTTGAGAAAATATTATCAAGACTTTTAAAATATGGAACTTTGTTTCCAACACAATGGCCAAGAAGTAATTCTTCAAGGCCTGTTGAATGGGCCCCCAGGAGTAGTATAATCAAAAAGGGATGAAAAGAGCTTTTAGACATAGACAAGTAGTTACCAAACACATCTATGGATAAGACTTACCATGGGTAAAGCCTAAGACATCCCAATAAGAAATTACAATCATCATTGATTAGAAACCATTGTAGGGCTGCAAGATGTCTTTTGTTTCTTCTCTCTGAGGATGAGAGAAAACTTGTCTTAAATTATGAACCTTGCCAACTCTTGGTTTTGCTATTGAGAGTTATTAAGCAATACCAATCCATAAGCCCGAAAAATACAAAAGAATAAATTTTCCTCACATATTAAATGGTGGTATCAACCTTATGATATTAAAAGACTATATTGGCAGTCTGGCAAGTGCATTAACAACTCTTTAGGGACATAATTGTAGTACAAAGTTGGACATAACCAAGATAATGAGAGAAACATCACTTGTTTTAGAATTATATCAAAGTGTCACATTAGAAGCCCATTACATCGCATGGAGGATCTAGGGATTCCAAAGCTCCATGGTTGACTTGGGATCCTGAAATTGACAAAAATGATTAAGTGACATTGCTTGGGGACAAGCAATCTCAGGAAGGGTGGACTATCATGCCCCCCTACCACAAGTAACAAATCACAACCCCCTTTTATGGTCTAGACAGTTAAAGATAGTACTGCCCATGTAAAAACCTATGCATACATCATGAAATATTGTTTGTAATAATCACCCTTAATTTTTTTTTGAAAACTTGTTAGCTCAACAGAATGGAAATTGCTAAACAACTTTCCTTTCCACTTTTTGATCACCAAGTTCTCGGTGTGGGCGAGGTGAGAGCATACAGTGTACGGGATTACAATAATACTTGAAATGAAGCAACTAAAAGTAATCCGCTTATCTAGTGGGTTTAGCTTAGCACTTCCACTTTTCAGTGAGAAAGTTGTAATGTCCCCTTCTCAAACCTGATCTTTCTAGTGACCGTTGGCCTTTTTCTGGAACCCGAAGGCTAGTCGGAAGGTAAAATTAGGGTTTCCTATTTTTAAGGATGTCCTTGCTCAGAGTTAGTGGATTCAATGGCGGATTCTTTCTGGGTTTTCAGAGAGCTTCGCAGTGGTATGTTCATCTCGGCTTTCTGAGCATCTTCAGGAATTTACTATTTTTAGTAAATTCTATTTCTGGCAGTTTTTCAGTTGGGTTCGGCTTGGTTGACTTCCTACTTCAGTTTGGTCAGTTGACTTGGTCATTATTGGCTTCAGGGCACAATTGGAGAGATAAGTTGATATATTTAATTAAAAGTCACGTTTTAATATTTTATTCGAACGTTGACCCCTTGGCCTAGTCTATTGACTTTATGTTGTTTTGAAAAGTGGTCTTTTTGAGGGTGGCGCCTCATTAAGGATTATTTTATATTTTATCCAAAGTCAAATCAAGATATAAGGTGGGCGCATTTATTAAAGTATTGAATTTATTTTAAAAGTGAATATTCAACTTGAAGGAAAAGGACGCCATCTTTGAGGAGATTAGGGTTTTTGACTTTGAGAGGAGTTTAGGGTTTCGAGAAGTCAACCTGAAATTATAAAAGGAAGACTTGGATCATCATTTGGGTATCTTTTATCTACAGGAATGTTATGCTGCCGGATTGGCTTTGGGATTGCTTCGAGGAATGAAGGCCTCCTAGCTTGGGCATTGCTTCTCGCTTGAAAGACAGCGACTAGTGGTGATTTAAGATAGATTTGTGAGTTTGCATTTAGTTTTGAGCATTGTTTCAGCTTGTGCATTATTAGATCTGTTTTGCATATTAGTGGGTTTCAGCATTTTGCATTTTAAGCTACAGCAGATCCGTGTTTTCATTTGTAAATCAGAAAACAAAAATAATCTCGTTCTGGGTATTGTGTCATTGCATCTTATTGGTAAGGGCGCCCCTTCATGAATATTTGCAGATTTTAATACGAAGCTTATGATTTTATAATGCAAATCCGTCATTCCTTGAAGGCCGAACTTTCTAGAGTGCATTGGGATTCGTGTCAGTAATTAATAACCATTTTTAGATGCCATTTCTTATTACTAAGTTAGGCACCATCATTTTGAGGGTCTATTGCATCAGATTTGAGATCATTTGGGTGAGAAATGAGAGAGTTATGAGCATATGAGTAAATTCATAGGTTGCTGGTTTTATGACAAAAAGTGCAGATTTGTATGACAGTTTAAGAAATCTGCATCTTCCTTATCTGGTTGGTGTTGAGATTTCATTGTATACTTTGCAGAAGCTTCCTTGTTGAATGCATCATTTGAAAGAGCATCTTAAGTCTTGATATTGCAGGCAATGACATCTTTGTAAGCTGGCAGTAGTACTGACCAGTTGTTCTTATTATTGCTCATCGTTATTGTAATACTTATTCTTCCTTCAGTTCTTGTTGTAATAGATAAATCTCCGCCCTATGGTAGCTACTCTCCCATTCTGGGTTAGCAAGCACATTCTGGGTGTTGAGTGTTTTCAGCTTTCAGCATTTCTCTTTCAAGCATTGTTATTGTAATCACTCCGTCATATGGTCGCCCCTCACTCCGCATTGGATTGGGTAGCACATACTTGACGTTGAGTTCCCTTTCAGTATTTAGAGTAGAAGATCCTCTGACCATATGCTCGCCATCATCGGCGCCATTCTTGGTTAGAGTTGCTTTTTGCATAAGCAGTTTGATTCAGATCCTCTGACCAATGCTCACACCTTGCCCACATCGGGATCCTGGTGTACATACTGGTTAGAGTTGCTTCAGTACGTTTTGGTTTATCATCTAACCTTAACGGGTGCTTGTAATTTGAAATTGTAAAAAATCGAAAAAATTTGGCTCGGAATATTTCAAAGCATCAAACAATACTGGAAATGTAAAGCCAACTCTTCCACTTTTCAATGGTGAACAAATACAACAAGAAAGAGCAACTCTCCCACTTTTCAGTAGAGAATGAATACAATAAGATAGAGCAACGCTTCCACTTTTCAACGGTGAGTGAGAACCAATAAGACACTTATTCAATGTGGTAAGGGACAACAAAATATCAAGAGTAGTTCATTGATGGTACTACTACTCAACGTTACAATGTTAGCTCAATTGAAAACTTCTAAATTCAAGATATGCATCTGTTGGTTGATAGATTTATCACCTAACTCTATATTCTCACACCCAAAAACAGGTGACAAATGTAACCACAATTGAATCGGCATGTGCGACCTTATAATCAGTTACTATCATCTCATTTTCATTCAGATCTTTTATGGGATCAGCAATTTCCAACACCTGATTACCAGAATTAGGATCAGTCAATATCCTTGACATCTTTTGAGCTTTCTTTGGTCTTGAAGAAGTTTGAAGCAGCTTTGTAACTGTATCTACTCCAACTATTGTTGTAGGAGTGTATTTCCTCTTCTTTTCCACTGCTTTTCTCAACCATACTGGAGAAGTTTCAATCAAAGCAGAATTCTTATTCTCTAGAGCGATTTCTCTAGTCTCACCAGGAGTAATGGGTATGTTTTCCACTGGGAAAGAGAGCGCCTCAGACAATGGAGGGAAAGTATTATCCTCAACAATATGTTCCAAAATAGCATCTGGATCCTCAGACATAGGTTTTGTTTGACTAACCTTCTTTTTAGGAACAAGAGTGGATGGACGTTCTTGCTCACACACAGATTTTAGCTTAACTACCTCTTTTGGTTTCTCTCCATCACCTGCACTAGAATATCTTGTAGCCATTCTCCTAGAGGATATGCTAACTATAATTGTCTAAGAAGAACCTTGTTCATTTTTCTGAGAAGACTTTGGTTCTTGAGTAGAACCTGCCACCTGTTGCCATTTTCCTTCCAGCCAATCTTGAGTTCTTTTCATGACTGGGGCAGCCCGTACGTTCATATCCAAGACTCCATCCTTATTCCAGTCAACCTTTGGATTTGACTTATCAGACAACTTCTCATATTTGGGGTCAATAACCACCAAATCATCAACTGTGCCCTCTGGAATCTTGAAAGGTAGACCAAAATCTTGTATCTGTTCAAGGGTTAATCTCATGTGATCTCTTTTTAAGACTTCAGTTTCATCAATGCAATCCTCCCAGAAGTCCTCAATAGCGGGTTGATGTTCATAGGAATTCCCTCCATATAAATTTTGCTTAACAAAACCCTTGCTGTCAAAATTAGCTCTCATGAACAAATGCGGAAGATTACATTCTGCAAGAAGGCCTTCAGCACATTTGGCCAATTGATTACTTTTACATGTGAAAGATAGAGTTGTCAATGGGAAAGGATACCTCTGTTTCCCCATATTCAAGTATTTCACATTCACAACAGCCATTTGTCTACAAACTTCCAGGAACACTTACAAATCTTCAGGATATCTAAGTAATTTCAACGGGGCTTTTTCAAAACCACCTATCCTCAAATAGGAAAATCTATCAAACTGAATATAAAAACTTCCAAATTCTGACACCAGAGACATTGATTCAGCAGAAAAACACACTTTAGGATTCCCATCTAACTTTTTTACAGCTTCCATTAAAAATGCATCATTAACAAAGGAAAAATCTTCCATTCCGGCCTGCTTAGTAAATTGCGGGTAGCACTTATACACAGGCATGCCGGAAGTTGGGGGTATCTGTGGTTTCAATCCTAGCCAAAATGACCTCTAACTAGCTATAACGTATGTTAAACAAGAACACAAATGGAAAGTAGTTGTTTTCTGAAAATTGACCAATTGTTCATTTAAATGGAAGCAAATTATCTTGGCCCAATTAATATATACATTTTCATCACAGACATCCAAAATAAATTGACACATCCAATCCTTGAAAGATTCAATTTGGGCATTCCCAACAATACGATTCAACAAAGCAATAGCATCTGCAATTTCTCCTTTGAAATGCATTCTTTTGAGTTTAGCGGGTAGTTGTGACTTACCTCTTTTTTTTTATTTCAACCACCCTTTGGCCATAGAATTCTTGCACCAACTTTCATTGACCTTGAAGAATTCACCAGCTGTTACGACAGACATATCCTTCATGTGAGTTTTTTCAAAAATCCTTAGTGCGTGAGAAATAGTTCCAGGGGAAATTCTAGCAACAACGGTCCCGTCCACGGCTTTGATTTCTTGTTTCTCTGGAATGTATCTCCTTGCACAGGCACCAATTAAGTCCACACTGAGAATAGCTTCTAGAAAACCTTCGGCATGAGCTAATCCACTTTCCAATAACTTTGCGTCAATAGTAGTCCTCTTATCACTTTCTAGGCGTGCCCAGAATTCTTCCAACTTAAAAGATCCTAGCTCAATGTCTCTCACGCCAAGCCAACAATTTCGATTCCAAACTGCATGAGCTCACAATACACAACCAAACACTTGTACGCCTGAAGAAATAATTGTAGATGATAGAGGTGCTATTGCCTCAACAAAATAAATTTTCACCACCTTAAGTTGTGCAAATGATAGGACATGTGTTTGGTGATGAATTAATATGGCGCTTTGTTTAAATCCTTGGTAAAGCAAACCCTAAGATTTTCGTGCCTTACAAAATCCTTGATATGACATCTCCAAGTTGTATTGTATGCCTCATTAAATGCATTGGTGGCGCCTCGAAACAAGTGAATGCACATCATATTACCTTGTTGCGGAAAACTCGAACTTTACAACCTAAAGTCGGGAGTTACGAAGTTATGAAAACCTCTGACTCCCCGACTTTACAATAAACTGAATCACTTGACGCCACTAAAGACAAGTTGGACTATCGAGAAGTTAGGAAAAATAGAAACCCGACGACAAAGCTAAAAACACACAGTGCCAACAACTTAGGTTTCAAAACTCATAAAATGCGCGACAAGAGGTTAGGAACCTTAGAGGAACCCGCGACCAAGACTAGAATGAAGGCAAAAAAATTTAGACTTAGGTGAAAAATAAAGATTGAAGACCGAAGAAGACAAAATTTAAAGGGATATGATACATAATATACCTACAAGTAACAACATCTACTGTTACAACTATGGTCATGAAAAAAATATATAGAACATCCCCACATGTATCAAAACATCAAAGAACTAACCACCCATCATGGAATTAACAAATATACCTCAAAGATTGGCAAATAGAAGGCTAGTGTAGGTTTGAAAAAGGTATGAAACCCTGATGTTACAATCTAGACAGCCAGATATAAACTTAGAAAACTTTACCAAATCACTCCCACATGCACCCAAAATGAATGCAAGCTATAACCATGTTTCCAAACAGCTTTGAATGACTTATCACATCATCAAAATATTCATACTGAAAAGACAAAACTGAAACTTCAAAGCAGCTCCAATGGTGACTCCTGGCTAGAATCACACCATAGTCTAGCTAGGGAATATCTTGCGATTCCAAAACTAGAAATCTATGAGGGATTTCATCCTCAAAGATTGAAGAGAACCAAAGCCATTTCGGCAACATAACATTATCATTCTTCAACATATTCAATTGAGCCCCCAACACCTCCTTTTATAGCTTTTTTCGTTGCTTTTTTCTAAAAAGTGTTTTTTCTTTTTCGTTGCTTTTCCGAAAAAGTGATTTTTGTTTTTCGCTGCTTTTTTGAAAAAGTACTTTTATATTTTTTTTAGAAAAAATGTTTTTTGCTTTTTTGCTACTTTTTTCCAAAAAAGCATTTTTGCTTTAAATTAAATAATTCATTATGTGCAAACATTTAATCACTTTTCCATCAGATTCCCTTTTAAAATAAAATAAAACCTTTTTCATGTGCAAGACCCCCTTATTTCTCCTCAGCGTCCAAACAGGGAATTAAAATACCTTTTTGAAAAGATATTACACTTAAGTTATCAAAAAAATGATAAAATATTATAACTTAAGTGAATAATTTAATTATTTCAACCCAAATTGCGGAAAATCCCAAAACAAATAGGAATCCAAATTTGACCACGCCATTATGATACTAAGGCAATAGGTGAATAATAGAAGCGAATTTGGTAACTTACTATAAATAGACGTCCTCTCCAACAAGTTTGGAGAACACCGCAAAAGTCAGAAAACACTTTAGAGAGTCATTCAGATCAATATTGCCCACAGAGCTCATTGCCACTAGTAGAAACCTTGTAACTTTGAAATTATGTCCTCCAAGAACTTTAGAGTTCTCCCAACTTGCTTGGATCTTACAAAAAACACCTGGAAATTGGCCAACACTCACAGAACATGGCGTAAAAATGGGGGCATTACACTGTTTTATGGTTGATTCTAAGTATGATCACTTTGACACTTATTGAAAGTTAAACCAAGGAATGAAATAAGTGTCAAAGTGTTCATTGTGTTGAGACTCATACTCATCAAGTTGTTTTTTGACTCAAACTTAGTGGAAAAACTCGGCAATTAAATTTTATATAAAAATATATGAGCTGAATGTATTCATTGATATCCAACTATTCTAAAACAATATTTTTCTTGGACTTAAAGGAAAAACTTAGCAATTAATTATATATATATAAACTGAATGTATTCGTTGATATCTAACTATTCTAAAACCTTTTCTTATTTGAAATCACACTATTACTTGGGGAGACATTTGCATGTTTTTATCAAAAAATTTAATGTATTTTTAAGATTTTTAGCCTGGCCCATAATAGTGGAGACCACAAGGAGGAACTCCTCCCCTCCCACAACATCCACTCTACTCAACTTGGAAGCCCAAGAGTCGCCACTTGGAATTCCACCTTTAGATGTCACTATGGGAATTTGAACATGGATCTCCATCTTGAGAACTCTATGGCCTTGCCATTTGAGTACAACCACTTTGACACACACACATATTACATAGTAGGATGGTAAAAAACAACTTAGGAAAACAAAGCAACAATTTTGAATATGAGGTCTGGCTCAAGATAGATAGGTTTGAGTGTAGCTCAATTCTTAATGTAGATACCATTGAGATGTTAAAAAAAACACTAGCTATGCAAGACATATAGAAAGGTTTGAGTGTAGCTCAATTCTTAATAGAGATCATTGATATGTACCATAGCTTAATTATTCACCAAGTCACCAAATACTCACAAGTTTTTTGAAGCCCCATGCTTTTGCAGCGTAAACTCATCGAGTAATTTTGTAGAGCCGTCAATGAGTTTTTTGCATGAACTTGCACAAGTACTCAACAAGTTCCTAGAAAAAACTTGTTCAACATAGAACCGATAACCCTACATGACAAATACATGCCAAGAACATGGCATAAACACTTAAACCACACGATTTTGTATCATGAGTATTCTTGTGCACATTGGAGTGAAAATACATTTTTTTGTGAGGGATGCTACTTCTCAATCCCACTAGGGATGTTGCCCCCAAGCCCCCGCCAAACTGATTTGATACATTTTGTAGCACTATATTTTGCATAAAATTTATGTTCTTAGAAATTTTAGTTACCAAGTTTTGTCAAGTTTTTGCAAAGATGCAAACTTTTGGTCTACCAAGTCCAAATTTGTGAACTTTGAGATGTATAAAGCTATAGAATCCATATCTTTGAAGAAGAAAAAGACACATAGAATAAAGGACACTAAACACAAAATAAATGTTTCCTATTGGTTGATAACAAGGCATTTTATGAATGTTATAGAGATGCAAGGTCAAAGTTTTGTTGGCGTTTCAATTCGCACCTCTAGAATGCATATTGAAAACGGACAGCTATGCACAGTTAGACTACTCTTCAAATTAGGAGGGGAAGCTCCCTCTTTGTTGATTATGCTTAAAAAAAAATCCTAAACTAATATCCAATCTTTTAATCTCAGCTAGGAGCACAAGGTTATAAAACTCTTTGCGTCGTAGCTAAGGTTTTCTCTGGTTTCATAACTTCAACTACAACTAAGCCTATTCTAATATCTCAAGTAAATTCAGAGCAAGATAGTTAGAAGTAAACGAGGAATGATTGATTTGACACAAAAGCTTAAATAAGCTTGTATCCAAAACACACCCAAAGACTCATTGTACTTATGAGGTGTAAGCTGAAATAAAGATTACTAAAGCAAAACATAAAACAAAGTGTTAAAATAGATTGAAACAGTATATCAGAGCAAAGTAGGCGTGAGACTTCCTTCCTCAATTTATAACAGTAAACAAACTTCTGGGACAGCAAATTGTAGAAAATGTAGGCATACAATATGCGATCAACCAAATTACAATTGACACAATTGAACAGACACCGAATAGAAAACTTGGAGGCAAAAGTAAGCTCAGCAATTTTTTTATCACAATCACGGTTAAAAATAAATGGGCAAGGCTTCCCTTATTTATACACAAACAAAAGAGTAGGGAACCCTAAAATCTCCTTGTTTTTAACAATTAGGCTTGCCAACATGAAAGCTTTGTTTCTAAGTCCAAACAAAAGATAACCAAACAGTTAATTGGAATGCTAACATCAGTTAACTAATCTAACTACAAGGAAAACTCCAACTGGTGTGATATTTCCAAAGAATAGATAAGTATCAATGAGAACAATCAGTTTAACTTGGAAAAGGCATCAAATTAATTGTTGCCTTTACTTAAGTTCTATCTCTGGAAATCTTTGCATGCTCTAACTGGTGGTTCACCTATTGGAAACTTGGGATAGCATATCCTCCAGAAAGTCGTTAACTGCCTCTTCATCAGGTACACTGATACTCTTCAAAACAATGTACTGTCTTTGCAACATCTCTTCACCATTTGTGATCAGATTTGGAAATTCTTTCCTCTTTTCGGCTGCTTTATCAAATCTTGTTGACATTGTTGCAACCTGATTCATCTGACAAACACCAGGATCACCATTGAAAATATCACGGACAAGGCTTTGAAATTTTGTCTTTACTTTAAATCAAGATCAATGTAAGTGCCATCTTCATGCCGATATTGGCATGGGATCTGTGACACAAACGTGCTTACAAACTTGAGAGTATTTGCAACCTTCTGTCTATATCCAACCAAATCTACAAATATTCCTTTGTAGATTTTTACTTTGAAGAGATGTTGTTCTCTCCAAGCAAAAAGCTTCTTCTTGTGTAAATCATTAGTTGTTCTCAAGTCGGAAATGACAATCTCGTCTCTTGGCTTCCTTTCCGCTATGTTTTGCTTTGACTCCTGAATTCTTGAGCGAAGATCATGGGCATTGTACCTCAATTGGTACATCTCTGCAAGTATAAATCTGCCCCTGGTGATGAATTCTTCTACCCAATCTCTTAGATGTTTCCCATATATAACCGACTTAGTTGATGTTGATCTGCAAGTGACCCTAGAATTTGTAGAAGCAAAGCAGTGATGTGTGAAGTACCATGAAGTAGATTGGAAATGTATTGCCGCAGTTGTCGATTCCCAGCCTTTAGGGCTGCCTTGTCTTCTCCATCCTTGAGCACTCTCTCCTTCAAGTTAACTGCTGCAACCTCAAAGAGATTGACATCAGCATGTCGGGTGCTTCTACCAAGATTGGCTTTGACCAATGTGAAGTCATCAACCTCAATCTCATTGGCATTCTTGTCTTTCGGCGGTGTAGCAATCTCAATGACAACCTCGTTATCAGCATTCTTCTCCACGTGAACCTACTTCTTGAGTTTCTTTTCTGTTGTTTCCTGTAAAGTCCCTGACTTGTAGTATGAGAATTTTTGCATTTGTCTTGGTTTGGGTGGTCTCCGTTTAACAAATTGATGTGATTCAATGTATGCAAATTTTAACAAACAATAGATTGTACAGTTGTGCAATGACAGTGCTAAATGCATTCAAATTGCTATTTCATCTCATTCAGAATATGTGTATGTATAAACAATAAAAGGCCCAGTTCAGATCCACATAGACAAGACACCAACTACATTCATGACTCCACAAATAAGCACTGATAGTACACAGTAGTGACTGAAAACTGATTACAGCAGACTGTAATATGATTTCTGAGTGCAAAAATCATCACAATATTTGAGCAGCAATCAAACCAAGAACACCTAATGCTGTAGCAGACCTTTGGTCACTTGGACAATGCAATACATATTATATTTTTGACAGAAAATGCAATACAGCAACAATACGCCTTCCCAATATATAAGATGACAATACAAAGAAATGCAGATCTGAGAATTTATCGACCCAACCTGGCTGAGCTTGTAATGGCTTAGAGAGTGGCCAGATTTATCAGCAAAAACCAGAGACTTCTCCTTGCTAGTCATTTTGCCTTTCTGTTGATGCGTCCAGCCTCTTTTCCTTAAGATGCCACTTCCAAATGCTCATATTCATGCCCACAACCCAGAATAATGCTCTTTTAGAAGTCGTTTTGCCCAGCAAACACGTTTTTCCAAATGTTCATCAGTTTCTTCTAAAAGCCACGACCTTGACCTGCAATATTGTTTGGAATAGAGGCGCCTAGGGTTCCTTATCAGAAACACGCCTTCAAGTCTGCAGTTCGAGCTTCAATATTGTCTCCATGAAGCTGCCACAACCCACTGAAAGGAAACTTCGAAAATCATAAAAGAAATCATATTTTCACTTCACTATTTGCTCCAAACTCAAAATTGCTTCATCAGAAATTCCTCAAACATATGCTCATCAAATCTTTAGTGAAATGCAATGTAGAGAATCGGAATGACTCTCTTGACAACATTCAGCTAGGGTTGATGGTTTCACAACCAAAACTAAGCAATAGGGTTTCCAAAACCCTCAGCACAAAAACCTCCAAAGGCTCTCCAAATTTTATGTGAGAAAATATATCTAGAATGAATGAAATGAGCCTCTTTTCCCTTTTTATGTTTCTCCACTTAATTTCCCACTCACTAAAATAAAGTGACTTTATAAAGTCCATTCAAAATATTTTACTTAAGTCACTTTTAAAACATCGCTTTATTAATTACTTAATATTACCTTTTAATTTTAAATTGAGTCTCCAAGCAATATTAAATAATTAAACAAAGGATTCCCTGATTTCCACTTTAGCCTTCGGGAATTAAAAAGTCTAAGTGATCATCTCGAGTGACTACTAAGAAGGGGACATTACATGTCCTAGTAGACGTTATCAAACTCTGCAAAGTCCAACTGATAAGAAGGCTTTCTTCTCTTCCTACACAAGAGGTTCTCAAGCCAAGACGAAGGGTCTCTACTAACTTCATTGGGAGAATGGTTCCAGCTCTAGCCACTCTTGATGGATCAATCGATGTGGAGATGTTGCAAACTGGTGAATCCACTTCTAAGTCTATGTGAATAGGAGAAGGCTGCGGTGATGACGGAAGAATAGGAGATGAAGACTCTACCTCA
>VDFB02362629.1:0-66594 GCA_007258455.2 Sequoia sempervirens | reverse complement strand
AATACAGATACATTACTCTTTTGTACTCATAATTTACATTGAATAAAATAAAGTTCTGAGTTCGAGCATCTGAGTTCTCATTAGTTTTAGAGGATACTTATCCAAGGGGGCCCACTTGGTGAGTAATCTATCTTCTTAGTTTAGTTTTAGTTTATTATTACTTTACCGCTCAGCACTAGTTAGAAATTGAAGACCGAATGCTTCCCGGCAGCTCACCAGAATTCCATTCTCGCGGATTCGCTCCTCAGAGCCAAAGCGCATGCAGTAGTGCCTTGTTTGTTGCTTAGAATTTCATTCATGTTATGCATTTTAGTTTGATGTAGTTTTTGATTGATGATTGGTATTTATGGTATTCCCTTCTAAGCAATTTACTTTCAGCATTGTGTGTTCCTTAGCTATAGAATGAAATGGCTACTTTGAGTTCCTAGTGCACATATTGTGTTGAACCATTTCAAGTTCACGTCCCTAGGTTGACAAGTTAAATGCACCTTCATGATGATTGAAATAGCTATTCAGGTTAGATGTCCAATCTCTGAATCATGGCTATAAGGGCTTAGTTATTAAATCATTGTAGGAGGCCAACAGTGATATCATGAGGATTAGAAGTAATTTTGATGGTGGAGAGATGATGTTGATGGTTGAGCAAGTATGTTGTATGCTCTCTCTTATTGTTCTTGTGAAAGTATGTGTTACTAAAAGAAAGTTTTGGTCTCTGGATGTTGGTGAAAGGTTCTGCTACAAAATGTTGATTGGAAGACTATTTGGGAGAATGCTACACATTCCTCCATTGTTGAAGATATGGTCTTGTGGTTTGGGTTTCAGTGTTTGTGCTCTGTGGATTTTGTACTCCTATCTTTTTAGGTCACCAGTGTTGTCGAGGAGGTTTCTGGTATCTACAGTGTTTTGGCAGTTTTGTTGGTTATCTAGACTAGTTTGGAAAATGCTTTGCATTTCTCTACACTGATTTTTTGCTTTTGCAGTTTGGTGGGCATGCTCTTAGTGCTTGTGTAGTATATTAGTTCAGCTTTAATGTCATGGTATTGTCTACAAGTTGGTCTGTTAGTGTTCTATCTCTTGGCGGTATCTTCTATGTTTCTAGAATGAAGTATTTTGTTTTTGTTTGGGTTACGGTGGCTATTTGTGGCATGACAGTGTGAAAAAAGTGTTTGGAAGTGTTGTTGAATGTTCATGGAACATCTCTTTGTGGTTTTCACATCATTGGTTGATCCCTTTGGTTTTGCATATTGTGTCAAGTTGGTTTTTTGGGAGATTTGTGAATATATGGCTGACAAGGCTTGTTATATTTCTTTCGTCATGTGCTTGGGGGTCTGCACCAACATATGAAGTTGTGTTAAGATGATTTTGAGTCTTGACCTATCTTATTGAGAACTGCATTAAGTAAATTCAATTGCAAGTGTGTTTTTGGGTCGATTGGTATTGCACTACATGTTTCATCTACAGGTTTTCTTGTTGTTGACTTGGGTTGATGTGTGCCAATGTGTGATTTGTTTGGTATCACATTGGAAGATGTAATAATATTTTTTTTGGTCTTCTCTATCGTTTGGATAGGACCGCATTATGCTTTTGTGGCCGACTTGTTGAAATCGTTGTTTGTATTCTTTCTGACTAACCTAATTGATGTTTTGAGATCTTGCAAAGGATATAAATGCAAGAACATTTCACTTGCAAGAGGTGTGTGTGTGGTGATGTGCGAAGATGAATTGAAGCAATGAGTTGTAAAAAGAAAAAAAACTTGAAGGATATAAAGGTGGTTTATAATGAACCTATTCCAATATTGTGTACTGATAATACCAGTGTAATTAAAATTTTCAAGAATCTAGTGATGCATTCAAGAACCAAACACATTTCATTCTAGTATCACTTTCTAAGGGAGAAGGCTATAGAGCAAGAAGGTAGAATGGAGTATGTGCCTACTAAGGATTATATTTTATATACTTCACTAAGGCACTTTCAAAGGATACTTTTGAATATCTCCGATAGAAGTTAGGGGTTATTTCCCCTTCTTTTTCTAACTAGATGCATAGATAGTGCATCTATCTAGAGGGAGAAATTCATGTCATATACTTTTCTCCTAGATTGATGTGCACTACCTCTTAGGAGGAGTAGGTAGTTAGTTGATTTTCGCTAATAAGGGGAGCTAGTATGATTTCTTGAAGAAGATTTTAGTTGTTGAACATGTATAGTTTTTTGAAGAAGTGTTTTTGGTCAAAGGGGGAGAATGAGCACGGGTGTGTTGCCATCAATGCTAAAGGGGGAGATTGTTGGAATTGGTTGTCATTAATGTCAACACTCAATTAGAGTTGTCATCAATGTTGTGCTAACAGTGGAGTTGCTAATGTTCATGGTTGGATATAGTCATGCATTGTTTGGATGTGTTGCTAATGTTCATGGTTGGATGTCATGCCTTGTTTGATGAAAAGTAAAGATGAATTAAGTATGGTTTATGTTAGAAGAGGTGATATCATGATGATATATTAAGATGAGGATTAGAAGTAACTTTGATGGTGGAGATATGATGTTGATGGTCTCCATTATGTTGTATGCTCTCTCCTGTTGTTCCTGTGGAAGTATGTGTTGTTGAAAGGAATCTCTAATCTTCGCATGTTGGTGAAAGGTTCTACTACAGAATGTTGCTTGGAAGACCATTTGGGAGAATGTGTCGCATTCCTCCATTATTGAAGATATGGTCTTGCAGTTTTCATTTCATTATTTGTGCTCTATGGATGTTACACTCCTATCTTTTTAGGTCACCAGTGTTGTCGAGGAGGTTTCTAGTATCTACAATGTTTTGGCAGTTTTGTTTACAGTATTTTGGCAATTTTTTTGGTTGTCTGGACTAGTTTTAAAAATGCTTCATATTTCTCTACATTGATGTTTTTTCGCCTACAACTTGGTGGTGGTTCTCTTAGTGCTTGTGCAATATCAGTTCATTTTTCATGTAATGGTGTTGTATGCAAGTTGGTTTTTGAGTGTTTTATCTCTTGGCGATATCTTATGTGTTTCTAGAATGAAGTATTCTATTTCTATTTGAGTTGTGGTGGTTGTTTGGGGCATGAAGGTGTGAAAAAACTGTCTAGAAGTGGTTTTGTATGTTCATGGAACATCTCTTTGTGGTCCATGCATCATTGGTTGATCCCTTGGTGTCACATATTGTGTTGAGTTGTTTTCTAGGAAATGTATGGATATCTATCCAACAAGGCTTGTTATCTTGATTGTGTCATGTGTTTGGAGATTTGTGTCAGCATATGAAGTTGTGGTAAGATGAATTTGAGTCCTAACCTATCTTGTTGAGAACCACATTAAGTAAAAAATTAGTTACAAATATATTTTTTGGCTGATTGGTATTGTGCTACACATTTCATCTACATATTTCCTTGTTGTCAACTTGGGTCAATGTGCACTAGCATGTGAGTTGCTTGGGATCACATTGGAAGATGTAATAAAAAAAATTTGGTCCTCCCTATCATTTAGATAGGACCATATTATGTTTTTGTGGTCGACTTGTTGAAATCATTGTCCATGTTCTTTTTAGCTGACCTAATTGATGTTTTGAGATCTTGTGAAGGATATAAATGCAAGAAAATTTTAGTTGCAAGAGGTGTGTGTGTGGTGATGTGCAAAGAAAAGGGAAATGAGCTTTAACGCCTTAGTCAGCAGAGTGTATTGTTGACATATGTTGTAAATCTTCATGTATCCTACTCTGAGATAGTGAGTCACATCAGGTCCTTGTAATTTGTATCTTTCCTTAGGGTTGTGCACCTCAGTACTAAAAGTCTCTTGTATCTTGTCCTAAGGTTGTGCACCTTAGCCTGCAATTCCATGGGTAGTGAGCCTTAAAATTTTAATTCTATAAGTAGTGAGCTTCTATATTGAGAGATTCCTATTTGTGGATTTTTCCTTCTTGTGTTTTCCACGTAAATATGGTGTTATCTTGTGTATGTGTGTTCATTTCCTTATCTTTCATTTTTGATGATTATATTAAGTATTTATGATCTATGAATGAGTCGTTGATCCTGATAAGAGTTTGAATTTGTATATTACTAAGGGTTTATGATTTGAAAGGGTTTAAGCTTATAAAGATAGTGATTTACCCACCCTCTTAGTATCTAAGTTGTTCAACATAATATTGTGAAAAATCTGAACTAGATGGTAGTAAAGGAAACCTAAACCCCCACTCAAAGGGTGGGTATGAAATAGAGTCCAAGGATTTCTCTAAGGATAATGTGCATGTTGATTTAAACCTAAATCTTGGTAATAAAGATAAAGTTGACTCACAAAATGTAGAGAATGATAGTGGTGAAAAAGGTGAAATAGAGTCTTCCCCTAATGAGAATCTTAAATTGCAAAAGATGAATGAGACCATGATTGAAAAACCTATTGATAGGGTTTATAAAGAGGGGAAACCCCTAGAAGTCATAAAGAAAAATTTGAAATAATTAGTGGTTGATAAAATAAAAGAGTAGGTTAAGAAGAACTTAGAGAGACCCATAGACCTCCCCCCCCTGCCCCCCTGAGGCTAGAAATTCTATAGATTTAGAAGGTATCCCTTTTGATGATGAATATAAAAAGGAAAATAGAGACATTAACTATTCCAATCCTCTCTTTTAGGAGATAAGTAGTAAGCCTAAGTTGGGAAAGAAAAATCACCCCAAAGATGATGAAAGTAAAAAAGGAAAGAAGTGAGTAGAACTAGTAGCTCACAAAAACCTAGTAAAAATGGTAAAGGAGAAGGCATTCCTTCTTTTTTTGACAAAGGTTATATAATATCAAAGAAACCCCCAAATACCATATGATAATGAAGTTAAATTGTATAAGATGGAACATAAGGGTTTTAGGATTCCTTGAGAGGAAATATGTTTTGATGGCCTTTTGTGCTAAGAAAAAAGAATTGGATTGTCTCCTTCTGCAAGAGGTGAAGGTAGTGGATTTTTAGTTACACAATGCCTTGAAATTTAGTTGGAAGCAGGTTGCTTTCTTTCACACAAACCACCAAAAAGGGAAGGGTGGTATTGTAATTTTAATTGGGCCAAATTGGAAGCCTTACATTACAAATAATGTTTGTTCTCATTGTAATAGGTTTTGTTGGGTGACATTAGAGAAAGGGAACAAGAAATTGGTTGTTTGCTCAATATATGCCCTAAATGATTATAGAGAGAAAGAATTGAAGTGTGGGGGTGGTGTTTAATAACCTCCCCAAAACTCCATGGATCATTGGTGGGGACTTTAATTTGGTAGGATGTAAAGAAGATAAGGTTGGTCACTACCCATGGGGTTGGAAAGGCAATGAAAATTTTTACTAGAATAGAATGAAAAAGCTCCTAAAGATATTTGAGCCCTTGGAAGGAAAAAAGAAGGATAGTAAGAGTATTTGGTATGGTGTAACAATCAAAATGATAAAAAGAGGGTTTACTATAGACTAGATAGATTGTATGATCATTAAGACACCTTCTATTTTGAAAGAAATAAAGGTGCAAATTGTGTTCAAGTTGAACCAATCACCCTCTTTGACCACTACCCAATTGAAGCAAAAGTGATCTTGAAATACAAGGGGGCTGGTGCAAAAGTTAGGTCAAGGTTCCTATTTAAACTTAATTCTTCTTTGTGGATCTCCAAAACTGCATGGATTGAGTAAGAACTCTAAGATAAATCAACAAAACATTGTTTCGTAACCCTTTAGCTATTGGATCATGGAATAATCTTACCTCCAATCTAAAATTTTTACTACAAACAGTTGGTAAAAATGTTGCATTGATTGTAAAAGGGTAGAAAGCTCCCTAAATGATGAACTGCTAGAGGTTGAATCAAAAATAAAATTGGATAAGGACAATGAGGACTTAGTTAATAAGGAAAAAGGCATCAAGAATAAGCTCATAAGGTTTTAGATAAAAAAGGCTCAAGGTGCTAGAGTAAGGGAAAAGTTGAATTGGGTAAAATATGGTGATAAGGGAACTAAATACTTCTTTAATATGTTGAAGATATAACATTTTATTGAGGAAGTTGGACCAATTAATAACAATGATAATTGGATTAATGGGGATGAATAAATAAAGGAAATATTTGTTGGCTTTTATAAAATTTTATTCATAGCAAAGATGGAACATTCTAGTGTAAAAAGCCTCAAGATCTCTATAAGAAAATAATACCACAAAAAATAACAAAGGATATGGTAAGGAGCCTTAGAAAAGGTATAACTAAGGAGGAAATTAAAGATGTTATTCTTTCATTAAAAAAGGGAAGTCACCAGGAGTAGATGGTTTTCCTATAGAGTTATATAAAAATAATCTAGAGTGGATTGTAGATGATCTTGATGATGTCTACCAAGAAGCTATTTTAATAGGTACACTTGGAGATGAGATTAATAGGGGCATTATAAAACTCCTCCCAAAAGAAAGTGATAAGAGTAATATTAGGAAATGGAGACCTATCACACTATTGAATTTTTAATAGAAAATTCTTGCAACTTTTTTGGTGAGAATATTTACCCGAGCTATCCTCCTTGATATAATAAATAACACTCAAATTGGGTTTATTAAGGGAAGGCGCATTATTGAGAATTTGATAACCTATTGGGAGATCCTATAGTGGGTAAAGAGAAGCAAGAAAAATTTTGGTATCCTTCTCCTTGACTTTGAGAAATCCTAAGATAGATTTTAGTGGTCTTTTGTATTGTCCATGCTAGATACTTTTGGGTTTCCTAGGGTATTTTGTAACATGGTGAAGATTCTATTTAAGGATGCAAATGCCCAAATTGAAATCAATGGGTCACTTTCAGATTCATTACCTTTGAGTAGGTCAATAAGGTAGGGGTGTCCTTTGGCTCTAGCCCTATCTGTGATCATCGCAGAAGCCGTTTAATACGTCTTGAGAACAGATAAGTTGGGGCCCTAGTTTAAAGGTATAACCTTAGCTGACAATTCCTCTTTGTTGAATATTTAGTTTGTAGATGATACTTCTATTTTTCCTTAATTGAGTGAAAATAATTTGGTTAATCTTGGTGAAAGGCTTAATGTGTTCTATCAAGTATTAGGTTCAAAAAAAATGGATTCCAAATCCTTGTTGTTATGTTGGGAACATGTGCTTCCTAACTGGTCAGCCAAGGTTGCTTGGCAGTGGCATGACTCAAATAAAATAGTGAGATAGTTAGGGATTCCATTCTTAGTGAATCCTTCACTAAAAGACATGTGGAACTAGATGTATGAAAAAATTAAAAAAATCTTAGAGGTTGGAATAACAACTATTTGTCTCTTGCTGGGAGAGTGTAGGTGTGGCAAAAAATCCTTGCCTCTTACTCAATATACTATGCATCAGTGTGGATTTTTGCTAACTAATAAATCAATAAGGTCCAAAATCTAATTAGAGACTTCATTTGTTCTGATGTTAATGGAAAAAATAAAAGGAATATCGTGAATTGGAAATGGTGTTATGAAGGTGTCCTAGGTCTGAAAGACCTACAAAAACAGGTATGACACTAGCCATAAAGTCGATAATAAAAGCCTTATCTTGGGATGAGGAATAACTTAAATGAGGCTATCCCAAAAAGAGCCATGCAATGGAATGGGTTGCACATGCAAGATATTTTATTTAGGAAATTTGAGACAAAACCAACTAGGTTCACGGAATTCGTCAATATTTGGAGGGTTTGGGGGTCTTTCAAGGAACTAATAGTTGAGAAAGATGGGGTGAATGGAAAAGACAATAGTATAAATGATTTTAGATCTGTGTGGTGTAATCTTTTTGGTTCGAATGAACCTATAGCTTGCATTAAAGGGTACTCTGCTGTCAAGTGGATTAAGAATGGAATTAAATGTTTTAGTGATATATTGAATAATGAAGGTGTTAAAAGCTGGGAACAGCTAAAGAATGAGTTCCACCTACCTGAATCATAAAAATAACATACTCTATATTAATAAAATCTATGGTGTTATAGAAATGATAAACAAGGAAGAGGATTATGACTGTTTTACTTGGAGTGATGGCTCCCAACTTTTGACTATTAAATCCATCAACCTATACAAGATGTTAACTTGTTCTAAGGAAATACTTGGGCATGTTAATAAGTCTTGGAATCTTGATCTTAATAATAGTAGATGGCACAAATTAGTTAAAATTTGTTGGTCCAAATGGATTGAGCCAAAAATATCTTGCTTTAGATGGTTGTTATGGTTAAAAATCTTGGTTTGGGGTCCCTCTAACTTGGTCTATTCTATATGTAATGATGTTGAATATTTAAAACATATATTTTTAATTGGCATTATGCTAGTGCCATCTAGTATATTTTTATGGGTAATCTTCTTGGGTGGGATAGTAGGGATAAAGTGTCTTGGTTTAAAATTCTCAGTGGCTATGTGTAAGGTTTGAAAGCTAAGTCTAATATCTTTTGGTTTGTCTTGTCCACTTAGATCTTGTGCTTTTTTTATGAAATAGAAGGAATGAGAAATTTCTACCAAGGTAGTAAAAGGGTCCTTACTAAGTCTAATGTAGAATCACATTTTTGTTGATTGTGGAATAGGTTACCTTAACTTTGAAGATGTCAGCGGATAGATTTATGAAGATACTTGATGAAGGAGATGCTCCAATCTTCAGATATTATATTAAAGAAGTAGACTATTGGCCTCAAGATCTAGTGGATATAGACAACAAGTTCAAGAATGAATATACAAACTTTTAGAATCAGTACTCTAAGGTACACCAATATGAGATCAAAAGAGATGCAACAATTAGAGATCTAGAGATAACACATTAGAACTTTGGTACCGATAGTTGGGAGTGTATCTCTCCACCCCTAGGAGCTTTTCCTAGGATTGAATCCTACAAGATGACCAAGAATATTTTCAATGAGAAAGAGAAATGAATATTATGTAATCAAGTAAAGATGGACTATGTTTTATTTTGATTATATCTCGCGACTAAGATATGGCTATGATATGCTTTTGTACCTAGTTTGGGATTCTATTTTTAATTTGACCACCCCAGTCACATATATATTGTAACCAAAAATATTCCTTTTATATAATTTAGTACTTGAATTCCAATTAAAAAAAGTATTTTCTAAGCTCGCAACACATGGACATATAGCCAAAAGATGCAAACTGTATGACAAAGTTCCTTAAATAAATGTCACCTCATGGTGTACAATGATTGTAGGATATGCACAAAATAGGTTTGTGTAAAAGCATTTAAGAACTTGCAAGAAAATATGGTAGGTGTAAACCCAAAATTCTATAATGTTTTCCAACCTCTCTTTATTCTGCACAAAAGTGGAATCTCTTCAACAGGACATGTGGACTTAGCAGGTGTGAATTCAAAGTCCAAAACCGTACTATCATTCTCTTAGCTCCAAATAATAGGTTTAAAAAATTTCCTCAATCATATGTCTCATGATACATGATGATTGTAAATCTTAAATTCTATAGACTCCACCAACATGTTCATAACCTACAAAACACACCTCAAAGAAGTAGCATCTCATGAAATTCAATGATTGTAATATTTGCATCATAAAAATGTGGTTTTGTTAGATATTATAGAGTTATGATTGCTTTGATAGAAATATTTGTAGAGCTTGGAACACAGACAAGGAATTGTGAAATATTTGATAGATTGCCTTAAAGACATGTTATCTCAAGTAATGTAGATCGTAAAGATATGCATCAAAAGAATTTTTGAAAATGTTGTGAAAATTTCAAGTGGATGCATTTGTTAGAGGTAATTCCAAGATCTAAAACCTACACCAATGATATACTAACCTAGGCCAAAAGGAAACTTTGAATGAATTATAAAAAAATTTCAAAACATAATAGAATTAGATTTTTGTTAGAAGTTTTAATTAAAATCTTGTGGCATACATGCATATAGAATAGGGTGCATGAGGAAATGGTTTTGTTGAAAGTATTTTTGTAATTGTAGTGTGTTGTTGGTCATTTATGTGGAATAGTAGGCAAGTCATGTGAAATAATACCTAAAAGAAAGTGTGCTCTCATCGATTGATTAGTCCTAGAAAAGTGATTCATGTCAAGTATTTATTTGAAAATACTATGCATATATGCATGTAGAATATGTATGCACATATAAAGGACATGAACCACTCATTTTTTATAGTTTTTGAACAAAGATAAAGTAGTAGTCGAAATATATAGTAGTTTACAATCATGAAGTACAAATATCCTTAGTTTCTTTTCATACTTGAAAGTACACTTCCAAAAGTCTTAGATACCAAGCTAGGCTACATCAGCATACAATACTTTTATAAGTTCATGGAAGAAGGAAAGAGTCAACCCTTACCCCAAAATATCTTTGAAATTCGGTTAGCACATTTTACAATATTTATTGTGGCAATCTAGTGTCTTGATCTGGTGTTAAAATGCATAAAAGGATATAACCCTAAGTCCAAAAAAATCAAAACCATTAATAACAAGCTATTGGCTAGGTTAGATGGTGTCTCCATTGAGATCATCTTTAGGTTTCCTATAAGAGATTAGTTCTCTCACATTAACAAAGAGATTTCTCATCAATACTTTAGTAAACATAAGAATTAATGTCTTAACATCATACACAAAAATTAGTTATTGGTACCATAGGAGGTAAGTCTCAACTTCCACAAGCTCTCCATATGTCCCTCTTCATTGATGATGTTGCAAATTTGATATTTCTTCTTCACCAACTAGTGGGAAATTGAAATTCAACTAATTTTGAAAATGGATGTTCATTTTCATCATGGTCCTATGTATAGGAGATCAATTCATTGATTGGGGTGGCATTATTAATGATAATTTGCATGATCAATTGATAAGTTTGAGTCAAACCAATATTTTCATAGGGCTTAGTACCAAAGAAATAAATGATAATACAATTCATATCTATAACCATTATACATAGTTGTAACTAAAGAATAGTTACAAGAAATTACAAAGAGTGAATGATGCTTTTACAATACTAACAATGAGAGAGATCTAAGGAAACACTACCCTCATAATATCTTAAAAAAACAACTCTTTTCAAATAGTATGGGAGTTATTTCATACAATTTACTAAGTTCACCTATTTTTGAATTGGAAGGTTTTATGAATACCCATAAAATTTTCCTAGGTATGTAGATGATAAAATCATCCTGATAGAGCTCTGCAAGCAACTCAGTGTGGTCAACAAGAGATGCAAAGATAGAAAGAATAATGGGGTTCCTTTTCCTATTGGTCTCAGTCATTACAATTGTAAATCTTCTTTCAATGCTCAAAATAATGAGAGATCACTAGTAAAGATCAATATATTCTTCTATAACATGAGGTTCCTATTTGGTAATAAAGGATATGTTAGAAATAACTTGAATTTGGGTCTAAGGTAATATCACTTTCCAAATATTGAAGATTTATAGGAAGATTGTGAAGATGATTATGAAGTTTAGATGAAAGATTGGACGAGTTTGATGCTGAAAAAAATCACAAACTTAAAACTTTATTGGTATGTAGGTGAGATCGATGATGATGAAGTGTATTTAATTGATCCTTTGTATTTTGAAAAGATCTAGATTCAACCTTTTCCATATATAAATTAGGTGGATCAAGAAATAAAAGAGATCAGTGAGAGAACAAATTATGTGCTCAAAATCTCAAAGGATTGGGTTAGAAAGAAATGATTGAGACAAGTTCCACTAATCCGCCAAGTAGAGGAGAGCCTTCAATAAAAAAGAATGATAAGAGGGTACTACTTCTTCTACCCCTTCAAAAATTTCTACCTTGACTTCTAGTCATTAGTAGGATAGTCAAGGAGGTGGTGACAATGAGGACCCATCAAAAAGAATTAATTTCAAGAATACATGTGGCAATGATCAAAAGGTGAAGAATAAAAGGTCCAAAATCAAGAAAAGGTCATTGCAACTCATTTAGGTAGAATATAGAACAAGGGATTCAATAGAATCTAAGGATGACCTCAAGGGTGATGAGGTGATCCCAAAAGTGTTTCATTTAATTCTTATTTTATCTCCTACACATGAAGTTCTTGACCCCCCCCTCTCATTACCAAATCCCCACCCTCAACAGATATAAGTGCATCTGTAGAGGATTTATTGGCAACTAGTAGGTATGAGTCAAGTATCGACAAAACAAGAGAAAATATTAGTATTTTATGAACAATTGAAGGCTAAGGTTTAGATTTATTTTCTTTCAGTCAATCCAAACACATTGATAAAGAATGAATTTTAATTTCTTAAGAAGAATTTCAAAGACATGATTGATAGAGAATTATTTAACAAGAAAGAATTCAACACAAAAATAATGAAGTTGAGTGGCATTTCAATAGCTCTAGATACATCTAGGAGTCACATGCATGATTTCCATCATGAATTGGAAAGAATTCAGAAGAGCCAAGGTATTTGGGTATTGGTAATGACTAATATCATCATTCCTAGGAATAAATTCCTTGTTTCCACTGTCAAGATTTTCAGAGGGTACAAAGAAAAGTCTTATCTCCATTAGAAATAGGATGCAATGTAAGGGACTTCTTTAGAAAGAACTAAATTTGTAGTAGACAAAGGGAAATGAGTGTCATAATAAATTCAAGTGTTGGGTTATTTTTTAATTCATATTAATTTTGAGTCAATAATGTGACTTATGTCACTACTTTGTAACCAAAGTTAGAAAATAGACTTAATTCTGAGAAATTTAGGGAATCTTAACTAGATTAAAATTTTCTCTAATTTCTCAAAATTATAAAAAGGTAGTTATCCTTGTAGTTATTAGTTATTTACAAATTAGTTATTGGAACCAAGCCTATATATAGAGCTTTGATCATTATATAGGGAGAATTTTTGGGATACTTTCATAAATTTGCATAAGGGATTTTTGGAATTGTATGATTCTAAAAAATAATGGAGAGTATTTTTGGATGTGCATTCATGGATTTTTATATGTGTTATCATTGATTTTTTTATATGTTAAGTTGACAACGACCTTTATTATCCTAAATCTTTTTTGCGAAAAAAAATAGTCAATCTTTGATGAGTTACTTTTGAAAACATATTTAGTTCTTGGTATCTCAATTTGAATGTGTTGTCATTTGAAATCTACAATCATTATGAAGCTTGTATATATGGTCTTCAATATTTATAATATTTTTGTTTAAGTTTCAAGAAACTTATCAAAACCTATAATAACACTTGTACATTTGTGGTTTGGGATTTCTTTCCATTTCAGTTAAAAGTACTTTCAAAAATCCAAAAATCCAAAAATAGGATCATACGAGGGTGTTTCCCCTCTCAAACATATAGGAAGATTGTGATTACACAAGAAATCTCTCCAAATGTTGGAACATATTTTTCCACTTTTTGTTGGGCGAGTCATAAAATATTTCAAGTTAAAAATCTATTTACAAACACACCAACAATTTTTTCTAATCTTTACTTGGATTATGGAATCAATTTTATTCATTCATCACCTTACCATGCCTAAGGAAATGATCAAGTTGAATCAAGTAATAAAATTATGATAAAGATCATAAAAATGATGGTGGGATATAATAGGAAATATTGGGATTCTTAATTACAGTTATCCTAATGGGCTAACAGAGTTACCTCCAAGAAGTCAAAAAGAAAATACCCATATGAATTATTATATGGCATGGATGCAATCCTACCTATGAATAACTTTTTGCATGTATAAAAATTTATTTAATAATTTGTTGTAGAGACTGGTGATAGTATGACAAAAAAGATTAATTAGCTAGTTAAACTTAATTAACTAATAATACAAGCTCAAGTTGTAAACATGAAGAAACAACAAATCAAGTATCTATTTGAAAAAAGAGCACATTCTAGAAAGTTTGAAAATGGTGATTTGGTATTGATGTGGAATGCAAGATTAAAAGATAAGGGTAAATATGGGAAATTGATCCCTTATAGTTGGAACTACACACCATTGTGAATTCTCATGGAGAGAATTTGAGAGAACTTATATTTCATTAAAATTTTGGCTAGAGATTTTTTACCTATGCATGAACAATTCCTAGAACAATATTTCTCTCAAGCTTTTTCTCTTTTTTCCATATGCATTAGTTTAGTTTTTTGTCTTCCTTTGTGTGGTCTTGTATAACTATAATTATCTATGACTTAGTAAAGTTTGTTTCCCTTTTCTTTTTGTTTTGTTTATGTTTGTGTTGGTTTACATCCCAACATTTTTTTGAATCATCACCATATTCCACTAAAATATGAATCCCTAAACAAGAGCCATTTTTATGCACTACAATTTTCCAAGGTTTTATATGAAAATTATCTAGGTTTTATTCAAGGTCCTAAAACCCCAAAACTTTGGCTTATGTATGTATTAGTGTTCTATTTTGATGATGACTGATTAGGCCTATTGGATTCACTTAAGTGATCTTTTTGTGTCTTAGGATTCACCATTTTCCTAGCCCCTTGAATAGTGCTATTGGACAATACATTTCATCTAGGTATTTGAGTGTGTGTTTATCTACTTTTTGATGTGTACCCTTTGGTGGAACCCCCATATTTCCATGTGGCATATTTTGATTGTATTGATTCCTCTTCATAGCACAATTTTCCTTTAAGTGCTTGGTTGTGAGTTCATGCTACCATGCTATGATGACACATTTCTCCCCCATTTTACCTTTTTTGATGATGATAATCTTGTGATGAAGCCATGTGAAAAGTGACACCCTCTTGTTAGAGTGCATTTTCTCTTTGTACTGTGGATTTTCTTAGAGCATCAAGTTATGAACTTGTGCTTCCATACTAACAAGACATGTGGTATTCTCTTGTTTTAGCACAATTTATTCTCATTGTGAAACTTTGAAAATATTATTCTCCATTCAGTTTTCACCGATGCACAATTTTGACACATGGATCCTCATTGACCTTTTTTTATAATGATATTGGTTTCTAATGTCAATATTTGACATAAGGAAATTTCCTAAAGCAACACACCTGCTCTTTGTAGTGAATATTTGAAAGGTGTTCTCTAATATCAACTTGAAATGGTGCACTATCATGAAAAGTTTCATCCATAGAAAATGAGTCCAAGATATTTTAATTCTTTATTCATGTTCGTTCCTAATTAAAATAAATCAATAGTTGTTATCTCCCATTGTAGCACATTGCCTATTTATAGTGCAACATTGTATAAAGTTTCTTATTCAAGATTACATCGGTTTGTTGAGGTGACATGAGTTTTCCTAACCTAGGAAAGGAATGATGTGACCTCTCTTCATTAGTTTCAAGTATCTTCATGAGTGACCAAGTTAGGACAAGATATTTTGATGTACATATCAACATATTGTTACAACCCACTATACCTTCACATCACAAATTTTCCTACACAATTTTTGCAATGTCACTGACATGCTATAATGGCACATGCCCTTCATTATCTCCCAAGTTGGTTGATATGATATTTTATGTATTAGGCCTAAGCATTTTCTATAAGGTCAATTTTGTGACTAAGATATTCTTGAAAATTTGTTGATACGCTATTGTAGTGTATTTCTCTTTCACAATAAAAATTTGCAAGTAATTTTTTAAATATTTGGTGCTATGGTTTCCATCTGTGCTAACCATTGACAAAGAATCTTTTAGAATTGATCTAAAACCCACTTTCATATGGGTAAATGGCCCATGCCAAGCTCTTTGGTCTCACTTGTATGGACATTAATGGTTGAAATTATATGGTTTATTTAAAGATTCTAATCGCAATAAATTAAATTCATTCTATCAAACTATTATAACAAAAAAAAATCAAAGTGAGAAGGTGTGGTGATCTCTATGTAGTGAATTTAAAATTAGGGTTTCCTAGTGTTGTGAAATAAGTAAGTTTAATTTATTGTCTATTTTATTGAAAAGGGTACTCAAATGATAGGGTCTCTTTTTGTGGTGTAGTTGTATATTTATATTCTTAAAAGACTTTTTGTTGGTTATTATAAAACCCTAAAATAATTCAAGGCACCCATCACAATATAAATGCAAAGTGTGGGCTTGAGAAAGATTTTTTAAGCTAGCTTCTCAACTCATCTACAAGGGAAAGACTGTGAGATTCTATTTTATAGAATCCATGATAGATCTGAGTCTATGAAAGATTCTATAATTCATGTCCAATGATGGGACTTATTCAAATATCATCATAGGTGAAGCATTGTAGACCATCCCATATCCAAAATCTATAATCTACATGTGGGGAGACTGGTGGTACCCAATGTTTTTATCAATGTGGAGTTGATAAAGGCCATTTTTAGCAAATATGATGTGCAATCAAGAAATCTATATAATTTTGAAGATGTGCCTTTGATGGATTTTTAAAAAAAAGTTGATCTATGAGGTTTTTAACCTCAACATTACTAAAATTATTCTAATAAATTTTAAAGAATTGATCAAGGAGTACAGAAGGGACCAGTTTAGCTATAGAATAAGGTGGTTTTCATACCACATGAAGGGAGACCCTAGAACAATATTTCATCATTTAATAAAGATAAGATAGATCCATTAAATGTAGATATTTTCGAAGAATACTTTATTATGACAAAATATGCTTTGCGTCAAGTTTTGAAAATAGATTTCAAGCCTTAGATTCCCATCCACAAGTGATGATAATGGTTACTGATATTTAACACAAAAACTTAAATAGGAATTTTGACTATGCTACTTACATTACTAAGGGCATCCACAAGGAATTAGTTTCCTACAAAACTGATGATAGGGTCCTACACTTTAAGTGGTATTCAATGTTATGCCACATTTTTATATACAATCGTAAGAAGATTTGGAGTAAGGAATTTCAATTGTAGATCTAGAATTATGTAGGATATCCCATGCCAATTCAAGGAAAAAACTACATTTGGGATGTGTACTACAAATAATCAAGTTATGTTCTATTTGAAGAACATTTTGTGCAAGTAGTGTTGATATTTTTGAACCATCATAGAAACACATTATCTAATAAGGTTATGGATTTTTTAGGCCAAAGGATAGGTTACCAAAGAATGGTTTTGACCATAACTAGGGTGACTAGTTCCTATATTCAATCATTTTATTTATTAGGGTTTATGGTATGGGTATGTGCAGGATCATGATGGGCCAAAAAGTGGTAATATGATGGGTATGTGGCTGACAAATTTTTTTAACCCAAAATTGATGAAATGAAAAGATTTTTTAGAGGAGATTCTCAGCTTTCCACCAATATAAATTATGCTTTACTTTTAATTTAATAAGTAATTATTATTCATTTTCTATTCAAATTATGACTAAAGTCCTTATTGATAGACTGATTGAAAAACATCTATAGATTTCAAATGGTATCACATTTTTTTAATCAAAAACATGTGTCACATTCTCTGCTTCACATACTATAGGATTAAAAAAAAAAAAAATGAATTTCATGAAGTTTTGACCAAGTTAAGGTTGTTAGACATACGAGTTTTTTATATTTTTAAAAGTTGTAATAAAATTCATAATTAATTATTTACTTGGAAAAAATTACAAAAAAATATGCATCACATTCGAACATGAGTCCTCTACTTATATCTAAAATCTTATAAAAAAATATTATCATTTTATTGTGGTTAGGGTGGTCGACAGGCACCTACTTCTTAATTTTTCCCTAAAATTTAAGTACTACTGCATTGAAATTTCAAAATTTCACCAAATAGATTTTTTTTTTTTAAACAAACCTAGTATTTTAGAAACTACATTCAATTTTCTACAGATTCTATTCTTACATATTTTTGAAATAGTATAGATAACTTATTCAAATTTTTACGTCAAGTTGCCTAACTCTGATTTTTCTGATTTTTTTGCCAATTAAGGGTTTGTTTTTTCCATGATGATCCTGCACATACCCGTATAAGTGTAGAGCCGCACATCTTGCCAAATTATTTTCCTTATACGACTACCCTTTTCGAAATGATGTGGTAGTTAATGAATCAAATAAGCTCCATTTTAGAGCACAAAAGAAAGGCCATTTTTTCCCACTTACCAATGTTTTCTCAAATTTCACAATCATTCCCAAGGAGGTATTAGAATTTCTAGAACCAAGATTACAAGACTATAGAATTAAGTTTGAGAAGAAGATAACTCTTGATCCTAAGCATTATATTTATAATTTTAGAAGAGGGGCATGGAAATATTCATTCTACCATGATTATAATGGGTAATAATTTACTTGATCAAGAATTTTGTTTTTGATGCAGAGGTACAAGAAAAGAAGGAGAAGTGGCTTCATATCCTCCTAGGAGAGATAAAGCGAAATAAAAAGGATGTCATTTTGTGGAGAACACTACTCATGAATTCTCTTCATTCAGAGAGCCTCACAGGGTGAACTACCCTAAACTACCTCAAGGAACAACACAAAAGTTCTAGAATCAGAAAGAGTAGGTCACGAAGATTCTCTGGACAAACTGGCGAGCTCTCGGCCAAAGGAGGACAACGCGAGTTATGGATGACAGCGCGACGCATTGGTGTCCCAGAGGTGTCCTAGTGTCTCGTACAGACCAAAAAATGAGACTATCACAAAAAATGACAAAGTGACTACTTCTATTCTAATTGCTAAGGACTTCTAGAATACAGGAAAGTAATAGAAAGTGATAGAATTGAAATAAAGTGAAGTAGAAATGATAGATAGAAGGAGAAGAAAGGAGATGCTTACAACCACCCAAGTAATGAAGCCTCCAGTGCGTGAATATCTTCAGTACCTACATGCGTAAGATTTGGAGAAATTGTTCGGGTTGTATAGGGGTTTGCCTTAGTTAAACCCTCGTTTTGGTGTTCCCAACTCCACGAACAACCAAAAAGATAGAGAGAGTGAGAGAAGTAAGCAAATGCGATGTGATAAAATCAAACCCCGCTCGAGGAGGAGAACTCGTATCACAAAATGTGAGTGATAAAAGCAATCCCCACTCGAGGAGGAGAACCCATATCAAAAATTAAGGATGCAATAGATAGGGGATGTGTGAAATCCCAGGATGCTCACAAGCATGAAGTGAAGGAGATAGAGTTGTGAGGCTTAAGGAAGCCAAATGGAGAGATCAATAAAGTTGCAAGAGCCAAGAGTGTTGTAAAAGCTTGAGAATGCTACAAAGAGAGCTTGAAAAGATGTAAGAATGTTGGTGTAGCAAGCTATATGAAGTTGTGCAAGCAAGAGTTGGAGAGTGAAAAGCTAGAATGAAGCTAGAAGTGCAAATGAATTGAAAAGATAGCATTTAAGGAGAGAAGAGAAGCAAAAAGAAGCATCATGGGCGATTACAAGGAATCTCAAGCTGTTACCACCGACCAAAGGAGGTGACAAGTGGCAAGCATGCTCGAAAGCAGTCATTTGAATGTTGAAACATCACAGGATGCTAGCACATTGCACAGATGTTTGCACTGTGTGCTAGTGTCCAGACACATCACGCTACAAAATGACACAAATGGGAAAAGCACCAGGTTCGACGCAAAGTAGACGCACGAGGGTAGTTGCTGAAAAGCGAGCCTTTGAGCATCCTAAGGGGTGCAATTTTACGACTATACATTTTTCCCCCACTTTAGTAGGCATATGAATCTATGTTAATATGCATGCTAAAGGAAATCTACTAAACATAAATAACATCATATGCAAAAAGGATACTGTAGAGGAAGCAGATGACTCTTCGAACCAAGGAAGCATGCCCCCAGGCTGAAGACTTGCAAAACAAATGCATTAGACAAGAAAAAAAAACCTACACCAGATAACAATGTTAGAACATAAAAAGCTAAAGGATTTGATTCAGCAAAGTGAAAGAGACCTTGATGTAGAAGGTTGTCTCAATACTATGCGTCATCCCCAAATTAAGAGATAACACACCTAGAAGAATTATAAAATGAAGAGAGGAAGGGAATATACACAAGATGAAGAAGATGTAGATTCTTGATCCAGTATATACAATTTGAGAAGAAAGAGAATTTAAGAAAGAGATGGAAAAGCTAGAAAGAACTGAAAATTGCAAGAGAGATGGCTCCATAGGTCCTTAGACCCAAGGAGAGCTTGAAAAAAGTGCATCAAAGGCCAACAGACCAATGATGGACAAATCCTGATGGATGAAAGCATCTTACAAGCCCACAAACCTACAAGGAGGAAACCCCCAAGATCTCTCACATGAAGGAAGCCCCGTGAAGTATGCGCCTTATAAGCCCATAGACCTACAAGAAGGTATCCCCCAAGATCTCTCACATGAAGGAAACCCAGAGAAAAAAGCACCTTATAGGCCCGTAGACCTACAAGGAAGGTGTCCTCGAAGATATCTCACATGAAGGAAACTAAGAAAAGCACCTTACAAACCTATAGACCTGCAAGGAAGGTGTCCTCCAAGATCTATCATATGAAGGATACCTAGAAAAAGTGCCCTACAAACCCGTAGACCTACAAGGGAGTGACCCCCAAGATCTCTCGCATGGAAGAAGCCCAGAAGAAGCGCCCTACAGACTCGTAGACCTATAGAGAGGTATCCCCCAAGATCTCTCACATGGAGGAAACCCAAAGAAGGGGACTCTGCAGAGTCAGAAAGCGGCTTCATAAGTGCACCTGCAAAGTGAAAGTGGCCACATAGGAAAGTAAATGAATAGTCACGCAGACCATCGACGAATTGAAAGGCTTTCAAAGGGGTCCCTTGGGAACCCTTCAAAAGAAGAGGGGTCCACTCAAGGGACACACTGTTTGAAAAGTGAGGTCTAGTCAGGCTACCCCCAAGCTAGACACCAATGAATTCATTTGAGAGAAAAGCTTTCAAAGGGGGTCTCTCAGGAACCCTTCAAGAGAAAGATGGGTCTAGTAGAGGGACGCACATCTCCAAAATGAGTTATCACTACCCCCAATGTACAGGGGAGGAGAACCATGCAAGATACTTAGAACATACAAGATAGAGGTAGAACTCAATATAACTTATCATTCGAAGAAGAAACAGGTGCATCATCAAATAAATGAGTGATGGCATTTGAATCACAAAGTTTTCATGTTTAATCTTTCAAGGCCTTGCATTCACTAGTGGAATGGCCAATAACTCAATGGTATGCACAAAAAGAATGTTTTTATTTAACATGTTCATGATATTTCTTGCGAGTAGGAGAAGGAAGAGTGATTAAGCAGGCTTTTAGAAGCCGCAAAAAAATATGCTCTTGCTTAGATAAAGGATGAGGAGCAAGAAGCAACCCTTTCTCTTGTGGAGAAAATCTTCACTGCTCACAAGAAGAAGACATGAAGATAGAAGACAATGGAGGATGAATCTTTTCAACAGAACAAGGTTGAGAAGAATTCATGTCACTCAACCATGACTTTCATTTAAATTGTTCATTTAAGCAACCAAGCCCCAAATTACACTTACAGGGTGTGAATTCTATAGGGACCTAAATGCCTTGTTGGTTACACTAACAACCTTTATGCCCGTAGCCATATTTAGATACAAGCTTAAATTTGGGGCCATAACACACTTGCAAATCTTGAGAAGGAGGAGGATCTTCATAGAGAGCATTATTCCAGCAATGGGGATCACACTCCTTTATGGGATCACCATCATCAGGACTATCAATATTATCCTCTTTAGCAGAAGCATAATCATCTTCCTCAAAAGGATAATCAACACTAAGAACATTACAATTATTGCTCGCACTACCTCGCAATGCAGAAGAATAACCATCTCTGATAGTAGGTGTGGACAATGTTATTAGAAGGTCTGAGTGGATTGGATCAAATTCATATTCTCCAATGAAGGAGTCTGTAAAGTCTAAGGAACCCTGATCATCACCAAGACATGCATTCTTTTGAGAGGTAGAAAGAGTAGACTTAAGATTTCTTTCTTCAGAAGGATCTTCTTTAGGGACATCTATCTCAAGAGTATCCTTTGTAGTAGGTGTTGCTAGAGTAAACATTGACACATTAGAAGATGCTAAAGGGATAAGAATAGGCACAACCGAAACCTGACCAGCAACTGCCATTTCACATAAGTGCATAGCCTCAGGGTCAGCCTTAACTGTGACTACTCGGTTGTTACAAATGAACTTAATAGATTTATGCAAGGTAGACAGGACTACACCCATAGCATGAATACACGGTCTACCAAGAAGAAGGTTATATGGTAGCTTTTTTGACATAACATATACAAGGGTGGGTACGATAATGGGCCCAACCTCAAAGGAAAGACTATCATGCCCAGGGCTTGTTGACCAACATTATCAAACCCACGAATAACAACAGAAGAAGTATTAAGAGAAGATGAGTCAATATTAATCTTAGGTAATAGATCAATGCTACATACATTAAGCGTTGAACCGACATCAACGAGAGTATGTCTAATACCAATTTTATTAATGTTAACTATGATCATTAGAGGTTCCACCTGCTTTTGTATTTCTGAAAGCGGGAGCTCTTGCGAATAGAACGTAATACTCAAAAAATTTGCACGAATATAAGCCATCATCGCATCAACATCTACCGGCCTAGTGGAAGAAGGAAAGAGGATCTTTTGCAAGGCTTCTTGAAGCATTCCTTGATAAACTAGAGTAGACTAAAGCAAGTCCCACAGTGAGATCTTAGCTAGAGTAACACGGAGTTGCTCGACAAGATCATAATCACTGGGTGCTTTAGTTATAGGTTTAGGTGCTTGATGAAGGCTCGGTTGTTTATTCATTCTATCCTCATAAGTATGGGCTACTACTCTATAAGAGGGAGCCTTAGAAGGATCAAGAGAATCACTATCAAATGGAACACCATTAATAGAACAAACCCTTTTAGGAGAAGGACTAGTTGGAGTCAGGTAAATGACCGATCTCTTAGGATTTTGAGGGGCAACAAAGACATAGATTACATTTACAAAATCATCACAACTAGTAGAATTATTTGAAGACATATTATCAACATCAATCCAAACAGGATCAAATGTGGAAGGAGGTTCATCATTCACTAATGCATCATCGAGAGTGTATTAGAACAAAGATGAGATTCATCATTCACCAATGCAACATCTCTAGAAGAGAGTGCATCGGGATGAAAACATCCGTCATTCACTAATGCATCATCTCTAGAAGAGAGTGCATTGGAATAAAGAGAAGGTAGAGTAATATTAAGAAAGATATCAACGATTTCATCTTCTTGCAACAAGATATCCTTCAAAGTAGGAGGAATCTCATGAGAAGGATCATAGATACAAAGTGGCATGGGCAAAGCTAAAGATGAAATTCATCATTCACCAATGCAACGTCTCTAGAAGAGAGTGCATCGGCATGAAAAGATTTTTCATCCACTAATGCATCATCTCTAGAAGAGAGTGCATTGGAATGAAGAGAAGGTAGAGTAATATTAAGAAAGGTATTAATGATTTCATCTTCTTGCAACAAGATATCCTTCAAAGCAGGAGGAATCTCATGAGAAGGATCACAGATACAAAGTGGCATGGGCAAAGCCAAGTCACTATCACATGCATGAAATGGAATATCATTAACATTTTGAAAAAAATTAGATACTGAACTAATAAAAGAAGATATTAAATTCATTTTGGTGACAAAACTAAGAAAAATCAAAAATCTAGATTTTCTAATTTTTTCGGTATTTTCTAGGTTCTAGTAATTCGCATTTTTGGAGGTCTTCAGAGTGGAATTTGAGGTCGGAACTTGCATCGGTCCCTAGAATTTAATAATCAAAGGCATAGTATTTTAGGGACTGAACTAGTTATCTAGGAGACCTTTCCAACGGTGCAAACGGTTCTAAATTTGGAGCATCAAGTCAAAAGTTATGACCCCGCCAAGTAGGGGCAAATAAGTTCCTAGTCTTTTGAAAAATACCCTCTTCATGTCAGGTTCACCAAAATGTAGAGAAGGGGGATTTTCTACTCACGAGTTATCTTAATTCAGAGAGCCTCACGAGGTGAACTACCCTAAACTACCTCAAGGGACAGTGCAAAAGTTCTAGAATCAGAAAGAGTAGATCACGAAGACTCTTTGGACAAACTGACGAGCTCTCAGCCAAAGGACGGCAGCGTGGGTTATGGATGACAGCGCAACACGTTGGTGTCCCAAAGGTGCGTTGGAACCTCGTACAGACTAGAAAGCGAGACTATCATAGAAAATAACAAAGTGACCACTTCTATTCTAATTGCTAGGGACTTCCAGAATATAGGAAAGTAACAAAAAGTGATAGAACTAAAATAAAGTGAAGTAGAAATGATAGATATAAGGAGAAGAAAGGAAATGTTTACAACCACCCAAGTAATGAAGCCTCCAACATGTGAATATCTTCAATACCTACATGCATAAGATATGGAGAAATTTTTGGAGCTGTATAGGGGTTTGCCTCAATCAAACCCCCATTTTGGTGTTCCCACCTCCACGGACAGCCAGAAAGATAGAGAGAGTGAGAGAAGTAAGCAAATGTGATGTGATAAAAGAAAACCCTGCTTGAGGAGGAGAACTAGTATCACAAAATGTGAGTGATAAAATCAATCATCGCTTGAGGAGGAGAACTCGTATCACAAAGTAAGGATGCAATAAACAGGGGATGTGTGAAATCCCAGGATGCTCACAAGCATGAAGTGAAGGAGATAGAGTTGCAAGGCTTAAGGAAGCCAAATGGAGAGAGCAATAGAGTTACAAGAGCCAAGAGTGTTGTAAGGAGTGTTGTAAAAGCTTGAGAATGTTGCAAAGAGAGCTTGAAAAGATGTAAGAATGCTGGTGTAGCAAGCTATATGAAGTTGTGCAAGCAAGAGTTGGAGAGTGGAAAGCTAGAATGAAGCTAGAAGTGCAAATGAATTGAAAAGATGGCATTTAAGGAGAGAAGATAAGAAAAACGAAGCTTCCCGGGTGGTTACAAGGCATCTCGAGCCATTACCACCGACCAAAGAAGGTGACAAGTGGCAAGCATGCTCGAAAGTAGTCATTTGAACGTTGAAATGTCACAGGACGCTAGCGCAGTGCGTGGATGTCTACGTGGCACACTAATTTCTAGACATATCATGCTACAAAATGACACAAATGATAAAAGCACCAGGTTCAACACAAAGCGAATGCACAAGGGTGGCTGCTGAAAAGCAAGCCTTTGAGCATCCTAAGAGGGAAAAAGGCTGATGCAGGAGCTAAAATGAGCCTACACAAGATGCTAAGGGAGTGGACACCAAAGTGGATGCAAAGATGTATGTGAAATTGCAAGGGGTACAATTTTATGACTATACACATTTATAAGGGGAAATTTTGGAAATAGCTTATTATCAAAATGCAAAAGATGTTAGATAATTTTGGCAGCCTTGACCTTAAACCATCTACAACAACTTTAAAGAAAATTGGAGAAAGATTGCTTCAACAAGAAAAATAAGTAGATTAGATAGATCAACAACAAAAAATGGTAATGACAATAAGTGTAGAGGTTACCCCCCTCAATATAAGAGAAAGAGATAAAGAGTACTTCAACCATTGGTTGAGTATTCTATGATAGAGGATATTGGTGAAAATCTAATTGAAATATAAGAAGTACAAAATTCTATTACTTCCCCTCAAATAATGGAGATAAATAATGTTCCCCTAGAGAGAATGTTAATAGTAATTGAACATGGAGGAGAGGATGTAAATGATGTGAGAGCTATAATGTACACTAAATTCTAGATAGATGATAAATTTCTTAAAACCAAGGAATTCAAAATTCTCTTGATTAGGAATAAAATAGAAAAATTCTTGTAAAGATTGAATAGAGAGAATGAAAATGTAAGTGAGGAGGAAATGAAAGAAGTAATTAATAAATTTATACAAGAGGTTGAATTTGATGTCAACATCACCCTTAAAGAGGGAAGGAGGATGGTAAAGGAGATTTGTTGTTTACTGTTTCCTATATGGGACACAACATCAATCATTGCCCTTGACATAATTAGAAGGTAATATATTGATGAAGGTGTACTAGCCTTAGAGGACCAAGCTAAAGAGTTGTACTTTGCATTAGGGTTTAGATAAAATTGTAGGATTTGACAATTATGAAATAACCCAAAAAAATAGGAAGCCTCAAGTAGTAAGGGATATTAATGAGCTCATAAGTAACTTGATTGTCGAAAGATTAGGTAACATCACAATGCCTCATGCAACATATATAGTGGTGAGCACAATCTTATTTCAAGAAGCAACAAACAAGAAGTTATAGATTGATTTTGAGAAGTAAAAAAATAAATATATCAAGCTAATGTATGAGTATAATAAAGTAAAATCATTGATTCTCCCTCTTTAAAGCATAACATAAAAACTTGCAACTCTTAAAGCTAGCTTAGGAGGCACATCCCAACAAGATAGGGATACATTTATGTTAGGAATTTTTTAAAATTGGAGTAATTGAAGCAAAGCAAGGAGAAAGAGAAGGTAGCAAAAGAGGAAGGGAGGAAAAATATTGGTTATGTTTCCAACAATATTTTGGGTCATAGGTTATCTTGCATTTTGCATAAGCTAGATGATACATGGGATAATTACAATAATTTGAGAATAACATATTATAGCCATGTGAAAAATTAAAATAGTTTGAAATATATTTTGAGTACATGGGTTTCATGTGTACCACTAATAGGATGTATTTTAATGATACAAAATTTGATCCAAATGTTGTGTACATAAATTTCAAGTATATACGAGGTGATAGGGTTGTTAAGTGACATTAAAAGAGAAATTAAGCTAGATGTATTTCTAAAAGAGAAATTAAATTATTTTGAGGATTTAGAGGAGATTTGGATGCCAAAAAATTTAGATGATAGTGTGGAAATAGAGGCATTAGATGATTGGAAGGCATATTTCAATGAAATTTTTCCTAATTTGTGTGCATCAATATTTGTAGGTGATGAAGTAGACTCAGTTTTGTGTAATAAAGTTTTTAATAAATTGTTGAGGTTAGAGTCATGCCTCAATAGTTTCATCAAGTAAAAAAGGAACTATTAGATGTAATATATGTGACCCATACAAATAAATTTGAATTTTTTTTGGCATTTTAATGGCCTACAAAATACATGTATGCATCATGGTTAGAAAAATATAATGGGAGAATTTGATTTTTCCATGTCATTGAGATATTACAAGATTCTCCTACATGTCTTTAGCATGGGATCGGGTTCACAAGTTTTCCACTACATCAACATCGACAAATTTTATCAATTCAAGTTGTTGAATGGGTTCTCAATTGTCACAAGTATTTACACCCATTTTTTTCTAATAGGGTTGTGGTTGTCAAATGTAAAGGGTGACAATCTTCACAATCTTGTATGTTCATTTCACCTTTATATGTAGACTTTTTGTTCATTGTAAAGGGTTCTTAGAAATTATATCTTGGGTGGGCTGTAAGAGTCATTTTGTTCTGTAATTGAAAATAGTATATTGTGTCTACAAATATTCTATAAAAAACATCACTATATTATGATTGAAGCTTATATGAATACATGCTTGAATATGTAATCATCTCCATTTTTTGATGTAATATAACCAAATATTATAGAGTGCTATATTAGAGACATGTTGCATCTGATTCCTGCCATTAAAATGTGTAACATGTTTGTTTTTTATTAATGAAAAATAGGTTTTGAAGGGTGCCTAAAACCCTAAACAAAAAGAGACAGTGACAGTAAAGATAAGACAATAGACTGCCCACCCAAAACCAACAAAAAACAAGCTAATTACCAAAACATTAGCAGACCATCAGCAAAAAGAAATAGCAGAAACATAAAACAAAAAATTACACCAAATGGCCATTAGAGAAGTTCTTTAAGAATATTTGCCGCATCCAGATCCTTTGTCGTTAGGCTATCATGCATCTCCATAATTTCCTCCACATCACGACGAGGAACCATTTTGTATTTCTTGGTTTTGTTACGAGTACACACACTCGACCTAGCCTCCAGATATGTGGTATGCATGTCCATAACAACATTGTCCCACCTTTCCTTAGTAATTTGTTCATCAAACAAACCTCTACCAATCAATTCCTTAGCCTTCTAGTTAAGGAAGATCATACCTTTAGTCGAGGCCTCCAATTTCTCCTTGCTAATGTTAATAATTGTGTCCACATCCTTTTGGAGTTGTCTATTTTTTTTTCCAACAAAGCCATCCTTGGTCTATAATCCCTCTTCAAATTAGCAAGTTCATCCACCACACAACCAACACTGGAGTTCAATGACCTGGTTAGCCTGAAGATAGACTCCTTCTCCTTGAGACTACGCAAAGTGGAAATGTTGCAATGGGCGATGGTGTCATGCTTGTTGTGGAGGTCTTGCACCTCTTGCATGAGCCACATAAGAAAATTAAATGAAATATCCACCCCTTCTTTCACCAGCCCAAATGCCTGCGTAAAATCCATATCCCCCCAAAACACTCCCCTGCCTTGATGCAAACTAACTAGAGAATCCTCCTCTTGAAACTCCCCAGATACTAACTTAGCCTTACCCCTATCCTTCGACTCTGAAACTTGAGTAGAGTCATCCATGTTAACCACAAAATTCCCCTTACCAACCGCAGGGGACCCACCATCACCAGAATTCCTCATTCCATCACCCTGGATATTCTCTGCCACCTCCTTAAATTTTTCACCCACATCCTTTGCTCGGACCTTGGCCTTCTTGCCACTAGAAATTCCATCCTTGGCAACATAAACAAAGGCATCCTTCATTTTGTGTTTAACACGCAAAATATTTTCCTTAGAAGTTGAGGGCTTCACACCTCCAGACGAAGGCGTGTAATCCAAGTCAGTATCATAGCCATTGGTCCAACCCTCTGACTCCTCATCCATTTTTGTCCCCTCACTCTTTAAAATCTCTTCAATCTGACATTTCCCGCTCCCTTTCCCCTTCTTTTTAGAAATAGGGGACTTGGGAGCTCGTGCATTACAATTAGCTTTAATAAAATCAATAATGAGCAACATCAAGACCTCATGCAGAAAAGGGTTTCTAGGGTTCTTCCTAAAATTTGAAATACCTTCTTCGAAAGACATCAATAGGTAAAATAGGAAAGACACAAGCTTACCATGGCGAAAGTGATTCAATAACATGAAATGGTGACCATACAACACTGTGTATCTACCATTCAGGGTGAAGTACCACATCAGATACACCACAACATCCTGCTAGATGGGTTTTATCTTAGTCCTATCATAACTCCCATAGTCCAATATGACCATTTTGGCTTGTTATGTATCCCTAAGAAAGTTTTGTCTAGCCGACTGCGAAACATTCTTATTCCTGTAGAATTTCCTGCCTTCGATCGACATCCCGTCACTTCTGCAATAAAATATTCATTAATGGTAGTATCCCTACCAAACATACTCAACACATGTCCATTCCATGCATCCACAAAATCCTTTGACACACTAGCCTTAAAGCCATTCAACCTCTCCATAAAAAGAGTGACGCCTCCTCTTTGGAGAATCTTCCAGACATCGGCATTGGCTTTAATGTCATCACAAGACAAAGGATTTGTTTTGTACCTATACCCACCCATCATCAAAGCACTTGTAGGAATAAACCATAGAAAATGAGAGCAAGAGGCAAGAGGAGGATATACACCCAGAAAGGGTGTGGAGCAATTAAAGGTAGTACCGATAGATATGATGAAGAGGAGGCTTAAACAACTTAGCCGAGGAAGATCACAAATTCCAATGAGTATCAACTATGCAAAAAGTCTAATCAAGCAAAGAAACTCATGATACCCACGTATTCCAAATGCCTAGGAGGTGGACACAACCAATGAGCTAATGTGAATCATTATGAATAAGGGTGCTTAAATCAATAGGTAGGACGTCATTAACATCCCACAATCTCGCCAATGTCACCCCAAAATTGGCTAACCAATCAGCCACAAAATTCACCTCTCTATAGGAATGAGATATATAAATTTCATCGAATTCATCACTTAAAGTTATGGCATCCATAATTAATTTTTTTATAGGCCACGAAGGGGGAGATGGACTTTCTTTAGGAAATTTACAATGTTTAGGGAGTCCCCTTCTATCCAGAGTTTAGAAATCCCCAAGTCTCTAGCCAACTTGATGCTATGATAGGCTGCAACAGCTTCAACAAAGTGGTTTGTCTGGATTCCCAAAGGGAGCGCCACTGCTGAAACAAACCTACCATTGTGATCTTGCAACACTCCCCCACAACCAGCAAGACCCGAATTACCTTTAGCAGAACCATCAAAGTTGACTTTGTGCCAACCAAGGAGAGGAGGAAACCAGACCACCCCATCCCTATTAAGATTAGCCTTCTTCAATGGTTTAACAATATCACAAGAAATTTTCCAATTAGAAGCCACTGAAGCATCATAATCTGAAACATTCACTCTTCCAGGAATATCAATTTTGTCAACCACCAGCTTGAAATTTTCTTTAATGGAAGAGACAATCTTGAAAAAAAAAGAGAGAGGAGAGAGGGAGGCATCCCTAAAAATTTTGTTGTTCCTCTCCTTCCAGAGTCCCCAGAAAATATGCGGAAGCATGAGCGACCAAAGCAAAGCCAAAGAAGGATTAGATGAAGGATCATGCCATTGAAGCCATAGATCCCAAACTGACACAGGAAAAATCCAATCCACTCGCCACAGATTGAGAAAGAGGGACCAAACTTCCCTAGAAAAGTTATAGCCAATGAACAAATGATAACTTTCTTCCGCATCCATCATACAAAGGTAGCATCTGTTGGGCATGGAAAATCCCCTCTTCCATAGATTATTAATGGTTAAAATATTGTCCTGCACTACAAGCCACAGAAAAAATTGATCTTGGGGATTAGCCTCGGAAACCACACTAGACCCCAAGGTGGCTTGGGACCCATAAGGTCATTACACAACTTAAACGCAGAGGCCACCAAAAACATCCCATTCAGGAGTCGCCTCCAAATCACCATATCCCTTTGAGGAGAGACGGGTATATGAATTCTAGAAAATTCATTATACAGATCCACTAGCACCAGAAAAACATCATGGATCTTCCTCCATTCCCCATCCACAATATAGTCAACCACGAAATTCCCAAACTCGTGAATGCATAGATCCCTCCAGGGGGTCGCCCACTGAGAATCGTGCAACAGACAATGCCCAAACCACCAATCATCCCAGAAGAGGATATCATGACCATCCCCAACCGACCATTGCAAACCAGCAAAGATCACCCCTCTAGATCTAATCAACGAATTCCAGAAATAGGAGCCTGAGGGAGGAGAGAAGTCCTCATTTAAAAACTCCCAAAATTTATCCACTCAAGCAAGATATTTAGAAGCTAGAATCTCCACCTAGTCCTTTTCACCATGAAGGAAATGCCAAAGTTGTTTGGCTACACGAGCCAAATTGAAAGGTTTAATTTTGCATAGACCCATACCCCCATGGTATTTAGACTAGCACACTTCCTCCCACAACACCAGGCTCAATCTCTTCTTGTCCTCCACTCCTGACCAAAGAAACCTTCTCTAGATACATTCAATTTTCTCCCAGAATTTATGAGGCATTTGAAAGAGGCTGAGAGCATACACTGGGAGATTCTATAAAGTTGACTTGATGAGCACCAATTTTCCAGCCTGACTAAGTAAAGCACCTTTCCAACCGGCCAACTTCGCATTACATTTATCAATCAAGCCATTCCAAAAGGATTCATGAGACGAGTTAGCTCCAAGAGGTAGACCAAGGTAAGTCAATGGAAGAGAGCCCACTGAACATTGAAGGATACCAACAATTCTCTGCTTTCTTCTCTCCAGAGTATTAAGGAAGAAGATCGTGCTCTTGGGGAGGCTCACTAGCTACCCAGACATTGCCTCATACTTCCTGGAGAGTTAGCTTAATAGTCCTAGCCTTCGCAATAGAGGTTGTTGACTTGATGTGTTTGTGATGTTTTTCCTTGATAACAAAACTGGTTCTTATAATAGTGTTCTTTGATTGACATTGACAAGCTATATGATGTGCAGATTGGTTTCGAGGATGACATGGTTTGATGTGCAGATTGGATGTTGATTGGTTGTTTGGCATATGATATGCAGATGGTGTATTGAGTTGCTTGTGCTCAATTTGTCTTTGAATGATATGTATCTCTGACATCTCTGACATTGTGACAAAAGATTTGGATAATACATGCACACAGTTTATACAGATTGGATGATCCAATCTTGGTGGCATATGTTTTGGTTCAACTTATATCATGATTTCCTTGGCTCTGTCTACATTTTTTATGGGTTCTTGATGTATATTTGTATTGACAGTATTTATTTTTCAGGATGCTACAAGTCAGGTTTCTTAGACATCGTGGACAGTGAGCATATAGTCTTCTAGCAAAGTATAATGTTTTATAAAGTTTTCTCTATTGGCATTGTGTCAAATACATATTTCAAGGACATTTTATCAGAAGTGCATCTGACATGAACATCATATATAAGGAAAGGATGCATGATGTTGTGATCAGGATATTCAGGTTGATCATGGCACACATGGTATACATGATGACACTTGCTTACTTGTTTAGCATATTGGCTGATTTTCATCTTTACATGTTAACAAAACTTGGTTTTTTAGATTGATGCTACTTCACTTTCAAGTTATTCAGAATCAATCATTTTCAGGATCATATGATAAGGCATTGTATAGATTCAGGTGACTAAGGTCATTTGGTCTTTCTTGTTACATTTTAATGTGTTTATGCACATTTCTATTGCATATCTTATGGCATTTTTTACTTGACAATATCATTATGTCAATGGTTCTTTGATTTCTCTACATGGGCATTATAAGGTGACTTCTCTATATGAGCCTTGCTATGATAATCAACATTGAAGTGTTCATAAGCATCTTGATTGATTTAAAGTGGCATATATTATAAACCTTAATTGGTTCCTTTTGGCACATTGTATTGTTGATTACCTTGGAATATCGGGTGGTTATTTCAGTTCATTTTGGAGTTATCTTTGTTAAAATCACATGGCAGTGACATCAATATTATATGGTATCAGGCTGTAAAAGTTTTTATTATTACAAGCTATTTTTGAAAAGGCCGACAACCATAATTGGCAAAACATATGTGTGGCTGTGACAACTCATTATAATGTTGGGCATTATTATTCTTTTGTCATCAGACTCTAAGACATTATGGTGGTTTATTAATCATTATGTTTGATTTGCTCGAACCTCAAATCATCATTGAATTTGATAAAGTCCTCGACAAACTTGAAAGAAAGAATTTTTAGGGAAGTTTTATTATTGCTCCATTTTTTAAACCTTGGCTACCATGGAGTTCCTTGTCTCTGCAATGACAATTGGATTTCTTGATAGTATGCAATGTCCAGTTTATAGACTCAGCTCAATGTATGAGCTCTATTAGCAATACATGGTTGAAAATTTGAGCTCTGATTGTAGAAGTGTTGATTTGTCAGCTGGACAGTGGACTCTCAGCTCAGCTTCAGGTATTCTTGTAGTTGACTTTGCCTTCGACAGCAAGGTGAGGAATTTTTTGTTGTTCTGGGAAGCAAGGTATAGAAGATTTCGAAGGATAAAATTATTTGAATCTTTTTTTTTTCATTTGGGAAAATGTCTAACATTTATTGGCAAAAATGAAATTTGGTTAGGGCTTCTCATATCTCTTGGGTAACCGTTTTTCTATTTAGGGTTTCTAAACCCTAACCCTAATTGATTCTCATTTATTCAAACAACATACAGAGATTATCTTGCTTCTATTTAAGAAGGGTTTTTGGTATTTCTCAGATCGATGGTGAAAATAAATGTTGTGAGACATTAGTATTTATTCTTACAGTTACAAGAAACTATTTTATATTGAAAATCATCAAATCTCAAATACTTTGAAAAGGAAGATGTTGATGCACAACATTCTTCAATGTGCTTATTGATTTGTTTACATACATAGTTTTCTATTGAAATTCTAGAGTTGAAAAATCTGCACTTCTAGGGTTCTTATAGGATACTATAATTGATTTGCATTAAAAGGGGTTGGTGCTCCTTGGAATGGGTGTTCCTAAATTTGTAAGGGGTTGGTGCTCCTAGAGTTGGTGCTCTAAATTTTGCATGTAAGGCATTGTAAATAGTGATTTTATTTAAGCCAGTAAGGCATCATTTTGGAGTGTTTTTTCTACCCCAAGAGGGTTTTCCACTCGTCAAATTCATGGTCTCACAGGGTATGTGCAGGATCATGATGGGCCAAAAAGTGGCAATATGATGGGTATGTGGCTGATGACTATTTTTTTACCCAAAATTTATGAAATGAAAAGGGTTTTTAAAGGAGATTCTCAACTTTCTACTGATATAAATTATGCTTTACTTTGAATTTAATAAGTAATTATTATTCATTTTCTATTCAAATTATGACTAAAGTCCTAATTGATGGGCTGATTGAAAAACATCTATATCTTTCAAACGGTATCACGTTTTTTGAATCCAAAACATGTGTCACATTCTATGCTTCGCATACTATAGGATTAAAAAAAGAAAAATTGAATTTCATAAAAGTTTGACCAAGTTAAGGTGGTCGACATATGAGTTTTTATTTTTAAAAGTTGTAATAAAAATCATAATTAATTATTTACACGGAAAAAATTACAAAAAATATGCATCACATCGGGGCATGAGTCCTTTACTTATATATAAAATATTATCATTTTATTGTGGTTAGGGTGGTTAGAGACACCTACTTCTTATTTTTTCCCTAAATTTAACTTCCGCATTAAAGTTTCAATTTTTACCAAATAGATTTTTTGTTTTTAAACAAACCTAGTAGTTTAGAAACTACATTCAATTTTCTACAGATTCTATTCTTACATATTTTTGAAATAATATAGATAACTTATTCAATTTTTTATGTCAAGTTGCCTAACTTTGATTTTTTTGAATTTTTTGCCACTTAAGGGCCTATTTTTTCCATGATGATCCTGCACACACCCCACAGTGTCATTGCTTTGTTATGATAGTATTACAAGATTGTGATGTTTTTCCTTATTAATTCATTACTGAATGGTTGTCTTTACATTTCTGCAAATGTTTATACTGAAGTTGTTATGTTAATGTTATGAATTTCTATCCAAGTGAAAATTATTTCAATATCTTATTCATATGCTTAGTTGATGCACAAGTCAAGTCTACTCCTCAAATTGTCATTTATTTTATTTGTTTAAAAGTGAACACTGAACAAAAAAAAATTATTATGGCTCTTATAAATCACTGATTCACCCCCCCCCTCTCAGTGATTTTTGTCTTCCAACAGAGGCCTCACCCATAATCAAAGTGTCATCAACAAACTGTTGATGCACACAAGGGGGTGAAGAAGAAGAGGGTCTCAAACCCTTCAAGGCACCCAAAGAAAGCTTCAACTGTAGTGACCTACCCAAAGTTTCAACCAGAATAATGAAGAGGTAGGGTCAAATTGGGTCACCCTGCCGCACTCCCCTAGAAATTTTGAAGAAATTTGAGGGAGAGCTATTCACAAGAACAGAAAAGGAAACCATAGAAATGAGACTCCTAACCAACTGAAAAAAGGTATCTGAGAAGCCAAAAGCAGAGAGAATTTTATACAAAAAAGACCAATTGACCCTATCATAAGCTTTAACCAAATCCAATTTTAACAAGAAGCCAACCCTTTTATTAACCATCAGCGAATGGATGTTTTCATGCATAGTGATAATAGGGTTAAGAATTTGCCTACCCGCAACAAAGCCACTTTGGTGGGGAGAGATAATCAAGGGCAGAACCCTCTGTAGTCTAACAGCCAAAACCTTGGAGAAAGTCTTGTAAATTGAATTACACAAGCTAGTAGGTTTGAACTCATTAAAGGTCGACGCCCCAAGAATCTTTGGAATTAGCACCAAAAAAGTAGCATTTAGTTCTTTAAGAAAATTTTGACTACCAAAAAAATCTTTAGTTGCATCCACCACATCCTTGGACACAATTTTCCAGAACTCTTGAAAAAAGAACATGGGGAAACCATCGAGGTCGGGGCCTTGCTACCAACAAAGGAAAAAACAACATTCCTAATTTCTTCTGCAGAGGGGATACCACAAAGCATACGATTGAGATCATCTGTTACCAACCAAGGAATGACATCTAGCAAAAGATCTTGATCCCCAAAGGAAGGGACAAAATCATCAATCAGGAGGTTTGAAAAGAAAGCAATAGTTGCTCGCCTAATCTCTTCCTCATTCTCAATCACCCTATCATCTTGACGAATGCACTTGATTCGGTTGGAGGCACGATGCTTAAGAGTAGTGAGATGCAAAAATTTGGTATTCCTGTCTCCACAATTAAGCCACACCGCCCGCAATCTTTGTTTCCAAAATTCCTCCTCCCTAGCCACTATATTATGGAGATGGGACAAAAGCATACTCTCTTCATTAGCCATACCAGTAGTATATCCCTTGGTTTGAATACTCTGCTAAACACAATCAAGATCAGCCTTGATGTGAGCTTTCTCTTGGAAAATGTGGCCAAAGGAGGCCTTATTCCAATTCCTCACATTGACCTTCATTTGCAGCAAGCTTCTTCGCCACCCTGTACATCACCGACCCATCCACTTGGATATCCCACCACAAAGCAAGCTTAGCTTTGAAATCTGGATGATATGTCCACATTTTTTCAAATCTAAAAGGAAAGGAGTGCCTACGACCAACCACCTCAACAGACAGGGAAATTGGGAAGTGATCAAACCCCAACGTTGTTAAGGCAGAAAGAGAGCAAGAGAAACGAGCCAACCACTCATGAGATAAAAGGGCCCGATCCAGCTTGACTTGGATTAAAGCATCCCCCATCCGACAATTCAACCAAGTATACGAAGCACCACACAAATCCACATCAAATAGAGCATTGTCATTTACAAAAGTCATTAAGTCAAATCTGCTCTCATCATCAACCTAAGAACCAACCAATTTATCATCAGAACTCAACGGAGTGTTGAAATCTCCCATAACTAGCCAGTTCTCAGAGGGAAAATCAACCTTGAAAGAACACAGATTCACCCAAAAACGCTTTCGAGCACTTCTAACATTCAAAGCATAAATGTTCGAAGCAACACATGAAAAGTCACTTCTAGCATGGAAAAAGGAAGTAGCAATGTGGTTAGGGACCCCATAGACAGCCTTGCCAACCACAAATTTCATATTCCAAAAAGTAGCTATGCCCCCAAAAGCACCATCCATATCAAAACCATGAAGGCCACATTCCTTAAAGAGTCTTTTCTTAAGACATTCCAACCTTTCAACAGGCATTTTCGTTTCCTGAATCAAAATGACATCCAATTTATGATCCCTCACTAGATTAGCAAGGAGATCCTACTTGTGAGGGTTATTCAACCCTCAGATATTCCATGAAAGAATCATCATAGAGGAGTCTGAGATGCTCCCTTCAAACACATCTCAAAAAGAGTTTTATGGGAGCCATCAATAATATTAGTTTTACTTTCCTTCTCCCTGCTCTAAAGCAAAGTGGGTCTCCCTCTGCCCCTTGGTTCTGAACCACAATCAACCTTTGACCAATTCCTAGTCGCCACCCCTTGAGGTGACACATTCTTCTTCCTATATGTAAATATTATTTATACTCATGTAATAATTATTATATGTGTATACTATTTTCAATTATTTGCTCGGCCCTTGGCCTTATATATAAATGCATATAATTGAAAATAATATACACAATGTATATTTGTAGACCACTTTGATCAATACATTACAAGTTCTAATAAATAATTATATAATTGAATTTTATAGTCAATATGTTGAGATGAGAAGCCTATAACATTTACAAATATTCATTGTGCTTGTAGTAGCAATACATTTTTTAAATATGTAGTAGGAAAAAAATATTTGAAAGGAATATTCTATGTATATTAAATATTATTATATTAATTAATAACTAATGTATGATTATATAGAATAATAATCATATTAGCAACAATTATATATAGTATATCAAAAATTATGGCCCTAGGAAAATTCATGGCCGCAGAAAATTAATTACATTAACATTTTTTAATATATATTTCCAAAACTTTGAATTTTCGTTGAGGTGAATTTTTCATGGCAATGAATTTCCCCGCGGTGAATTTTTCGTGGTGAATTTTCAGCAATGAATTTGCCTCATGCCAAGAATTATATATATTTATATAATTTTAATTATATATATATTATCTATACATAATGAATTTAGTATATTTTATAAATATATAATATTAATATTTTGATTATTATTATATTATAGTATATTAATTAATTTATATATAGTATAAATATATACCATATACTAACAAAAGCTGCAAAGCAGCAAAGTTCCTGCCAAAAAGTTCTAGAATAGTTTTGTTTTAATTTGTTGTGTTTGATAAGTTTTAGTAACAATGTTTATAAAACAAATAAATAATAGGTACATAAAAAGCAAGTTTTCATTCAAATTATCCACTAGAGAAAACAAGCAAGTTGTCTTAAACAAAATAAATAAGCATAAAACGAAAAAATTCAAAAGTGACATCAAGGAAATTGGTTTATTATTCTTCATGATATTTTTAGATATCATAGAGTTATTACTGACCTCAAAAAAAGCATAAGATCCCATCGACATGTAAATCCACTCACTGTTTTGTTTTGTCAAAGATGAATGTGTGTTATTTAAAAATTAATATAATCATATAAATAATGCTTAAATAGTGATGGACTTTGTTCTAGGATAAAATAAGGCATATTTAAATATCCTTTCAACTCACCAATAAAGATGAATTTGTCACATCCCATTTTTGAAGCTCCTAGACTATGTTATATTTTTCTTTGTATTTTGATTAGGTGGATGCAAGAGATTATATTTTATGTATTTGATTTATTAACTATATGACTAAGACACTAATTAGGTAGGTTACTCTTAATCAATTTAGTTTTGAGAAAATATCTTCTTTGTTTGAATATATATAAGAGTATAAATAGTAGAATATTATATTCTTATTATTTCAAATTTTGGATTAATTATCAAGTATATAAACTATAATAATATGTATATGCTAGATTTTGTAGAAAATCTTGGTAAATCTTGGAAAATAATGGAAAAATTTATGAATTACCATGGTGAATCCTTCCATTTAAATTAAATAAAGATTCTAATATTTAGTTACCACCATTGATCTAAAATATCATCTAATGGGTCTCATTGTATTTCGTGAGGTAAAACATACCTACAATGTGTAATTCTCATGGGATCAAAATTTTCTTTTAGATCATAGATCTCACCATAAGTACATGAAATGCAATGAAGGTCATAAGATTATATTTTCAATGGTAGCAACTAAAAATGACAAATATGACTATAAATTAAATAATAATAATTTTATATTATTGAAAATTATTAACTACTCTTTGTTGGTGTTGAGGGCAGTTATTCACTTGTTGTTTAGAAATTCCAAACCTTACACTGTGCCATCTTTTGACTCCCCAAAGTGTAAGATCATTGCATCGCAGCTATAAGGATTTTAAATGAAACAAACCCGCAATGGCTTATTTCCTCGCAATATGCATATGATTGGCCAGGGTCCTCCCTGAGTTGGAAAGCAGTTATTTGATCTAGGAAAGTAGAAGGGGGTTGAGAAGCATTTACGTTTGCAAGGTCAGCTGAAAGTCCATGAAATTAAGGCATTTTAAGCATTGACAAAGAAGATGAGTTTGTTGCATAAGGTAGAAAATGTTAGACAAAATGTCAAAACTAATTTCAGAGAGGATTTTCAAGGTTTAATAGTTAAAAAATATTGAGTTACATGTATTATTTTAAATACTAGTATGGGGTAAAATGTTTGGGGGTAAATTTTTTTCACTTGTAAGTAAAATGTGGTTGGTAAAAGCATTTTTACAAGTAGGTGAAAGGTTTGCATTAAGTGTAAGGGTGAAAAGGGTATATTCTAGATGCCAATTTGTTACAAATTTGAGGGTTCAACTAGTCTCAAGTGTCAAATGTGTCTTCAATTTGGATATATCCCTCTTTAAAATTTAATCTCTTTGTCATTTAAAAGGGTTATGACTTTTGAAACTCTAAAGAAGGGGCATAGGGATAGGAATTTCTCTAATTTGATATAGGAAATAGTGTCTGAGATTGTTCAATTTCCTATAACAACATTGTGTACTTCGATTGTAACTTAAATGAAACTTTTATTGTAGCTTAAATGAATACATGTTGCAATCTATATTGTCTCCAATTTATAATGGGATATTTCTTTTAGTAATACAATGAGGATTGTAAAGTTGTCCATGCACATTTGTTGCATCTAGATTATTTTCAAGGTTATTTTTTGTTTAATGAACAATATAATTTCTTTCAATGAAAATAATGAGAATATTGTCATGATCTAGTTGTGAATATTATATAATATTTATATTTTATACAACATAAAATTATTTATTTAATTTTTAATTTAAAAATTAAATCACATTAGTAGAATTGAAACATCCTTTACTCTAAAAAATATGATGCTAATTACCTTTTAAAATAATAAACTTACTCCAAATATTTTAAAATATATATTTTTTCAAAGAATCAACATCCTTTACATTATTTAAATATTTTATAATATTTACTTGTAGTTTGTGAATTTCACATTACAAAGTTACAATACTCTTATAGTATATTTCTATATAAATAAATAGTTTTATAATGTCAAGTTAAGTTTGGTATTACAATTTAAAGAGGTTGATTTTATAATATTTATTAAAACAATTTGATATTTTAATATTAAAGTTTTCAAATATAATTAATAAATTTAAAAATAAACGAAAGTACAAAGTTTCAACTTCTTCATTATTATAATTTTATGTTTAAAGTAAACATATGAATTATTTGAATCAATAATTTTTTTAATATAAAATAAATAAATTTATTATAAATATAAATAAAAAATCAAGATAACAATGTTTCTTATCACAAAATTAATTTAATATATTAGATGTTAATTTAATATAATATATAATCCAATATATATTAAACTATTAAAAAATAATATATCACATTATTAAAAATTATAATATAATATTATAAAATTATTATCTAATATATTAAATTATATATGTTATATATGTTTCATATTATATAGAATATATAATAATATTAAAAATAATTTTATAATACAAGAGCTGCAGGACAACGAAGTTCGTGCCAAGAAGTTATAGAATAGCTATGTTTTAATATGTTGTGTTTGATAAGTTTTAGCAACAATGTTGAAAGAACAAATAAATAATCAATTAATCAATGAAACTGCATCTGAAGGAGGTGATTAAACACATTTTAATTATATGAAAATTTGTTAGACAAGGCAAATGTAATTATTATTCATTTGAAGGAACTTCTTTATGTGAAGTTCAATTTGAACCATTATAGCAAATAGTTCCTCGTTGAATGAAGAAAATACTTTCAAGTCTTTTACCAATATTTCTATTGCCCTAGCTCTGCTGATCTGAAATCACAAGAATATGAAAAAATAAAAGAATGAATCTTTGAAGTATATTTCAGTTCTAAAGGATATAGCTTTGCACTCACTCCACATTCATACTTTAGTTTATTAACAATGGATTTGTGGCGGGGAACGAGACTAAAGGGTTGGGCTTGAATGTCACACACTAAGCGTTGACTTAGTGTGGGCTCTGCTAATTGCAATCTTACATTTCTGCTAACTGGGAAATGCACCCGCCATCCATCCATGCATCATGCCATTAACCATTATCATGGGTCTGTAGCATTTATCAATCTGTTGTAAAGTACCCATGTTTGTGAGACCTAAAGGAATAAAATTTAGCATGCAATATTTTAAACTTAGGTATATTGTTTTACTTATTATTTATTACACAACTCTATTTTTAATTGTATAATATAATATGTTATATAGTTTTATCTTATATTGCATATTATATAATGTGTGCACAATAGTTATATGTGTTAAATTCAAATTAAAATTATTTAATTTAATATTATTTTTTTTGTAATTAAAATATTTTATAAAATTTATATGCTTTATTTCAATAAAATAAAAATTTTAAAATAATTTTGAATAATTTGATTAGTTGATGATTTTTTAAATGCATTAAAAATATTATATTATATATTATGAATACTATGTTGTTATATTACATATAAATATTATAATATAGTATTTTAAATATTATATTATATATAATATTGTTATAATATAATATAAAATAATGATATGTTATATTATATATTATATTATATAATATAATATAAATATTATATTGTTATATTAGATATAAATATTATAATATAATAGTTTAAATATATAATATATTAAATTATATTTGTATTATATATATTATATATATAAGTATTATTTATTATACTAAAACTATAGTATTATATATAATTATATTAAATTATATTATTTATAATATTATAATATATGATATGATATATTATAAGATAATAATATAATAATATAATATAAATCATAATAAAATATATAAACATTATATAATATAATAATATAATATAAAAATATAATATTATCATAATATTATAAAAAAACTTATTTTCATCTTGTTTTATTGAGGATTAAGCTATCATCAACCTTATAAATTTGATGTATTTAATTACTCATAATATTATTTGCAAATTATTCATAAGGGATTAAGAACTCCAACACTCCAAAATACTTAGATTAATTTTGATGAAGGATTTGGTGGGGTTTCAAATCTTTGAGGTGGATGGAAAGATGTAACCAAGTAACAATTAAAATTCTCTGTAAAATAATCACATAGACCTTCCAATAGTTTTCACGATTTGTGGATTGGGGATGCCAAAGAAGGCTTGAATGTATGGGAAATCCTAATAGCATAAAAAACTAGAAAACTTAACACATAGTGGATTTCACAAGGATTCTAGGTGAGGTTTCAAGTGTTGAGATTAGGTATTGTACACCTTATATAAAAAAATATATTATAATATTATAGATTAAATAAATATTTAGTGTGGTGCATCTAGGAGGTGTGTTTAGCCACATTAGATATTTAAATTAAATAAGATTAAATTATTTGTACAAATAAAATAAAATAACAATACCACTACTTGCCTTTGAGATAATATAAAATTAAAAAAATTCATAAGTTGCAATTAACCATAAAAATTTAAAATTTCAATCCAAAATTTTCCCTCGTATCTTTCTTTTACCATAGTACTCTATCTTTTCTATAAGAATACACAGGATGAAGTTAACAATTATATTGTTAATACTTTGTCTTTTAGTTAAAATTTAGATTTATAACCACATGTTTATGAATATAAATGTTTATTATTATTTTTTTGAGACACTTTGAAATAAATATTAATAATTTTATTAAATAATTTTAAGTACATTAGTTTCACTTTATATTAGTGTGGGTTTAAGGCTTGAATTTTTTCCCCTGTATATTATGTCATTTAGTCTTCATATTATTATAAAAATATATTATAAGGTATCAACTTTTAGTGCATTCTTAGAAATTTAATACCTAATAGGATTAAATACTTGGTGGCTATAGATCCACTTGTCCATTTATCTATATGACGAATATCTAATTTTTTGACCTTTTATGATCAAACACTCTATTCATGATTAATGATATTTTTTGAAACTTTTTACATAAGAATTTTATGTAATTTTCTTTCAATTTACATAAAGTAAGAATAAAAGTCAAATAAATTAACTACCAACTTATTCAAACTTAGAGTTAAATAACATAATCTAAGACTAACAAATATTTCTTCTAATTTTTAATAATTAACAATAAAAATATAAAATCTCAATCTAAGATTCTTATGCACTTAAGAATTAAATAACACAATTTAAATTTTATTTTATTTATTTTCCTTAAATAATTCTTATTTCTTCTTCACTTAAGAATACAATTAAAGAAGGATAAAACAACTAACTATTAGATTTTTTTTTAATGTCTTTTTATACGACAGGGGTGTCCCCACCACCCAGCCCAATGTTTTCTATGTTTTCTATAGTTAAAATATATATTGCATTATTTTTATTGGACAATTTTAAGTGCATTGGTTTTACTAACAAGTGGGGTTTGATGGCCTAGATAATTTATCTAGGTGTTGTGTTCAATCATATTATAAAAAAATATTGTAAAATATGAGATGCAAATTAATAATTAATAAGATTAAATACTTGATGGTTATAGATGAATTGTCAATTTAATAAAGATAATAATAAAAAATAAAATACATTAACTAATAAAATTACTTAAAATTATTATTTTTTAAATATTTTATTAAAATAAGTCATAATTTTTATAAAATATAAATATTTACTTTACATAAAAAATACAAACCATATAATTTATTTATAAATACACTTAGTAAAAACCACTTAAACAATTTTAATTACAAGTAATATACTTAGTAAAAATAAATATTTATTTAGATAATTTTAGTTTCAATTCAACACATATAACAAAAAAACATTATATAATATGCAAAATAATATAAAATAATATATTATATTATATTATGCAATTAAAAATAAAGTTGCCTAATAAAGAACAAGTAAAACAATATAAGTTAAAAACATTAACTTATATTCTGGGGGACAAGGTAAAGTTCTTGACAGTCCTCCAGGTTTGACAAACACCAACACACTGACAAATGACATGATGCTTGGTAGATGGTCATGCATTTGGCAGTTAACATAATGGGAAAAGAAAAACAGGGTTGCAAATAGGAGGGCCCCACACTAAGCATCAAAGCTTAGTGTGTGACATTTAAGCCCAGCCGATTATAACAACAACTTTAATTAAAAAACCCCTACAATTTATTTTTAAAAATTATAAAACAGTAATATTCTTTCAAATGCTCATATGAACTATGGAAATATCTTTATCTTTATTCATTTTCTTCCCTTAAAATGATATATATCTAGTGAATACTTCAGCCAAATGGCATCAGTACAAATGTAGAGAAAAATAAAAGATAGCAATAATTATAATATTTATAGGGAAAAGTTGTTGATTAAATAAAATAATCTTTTTGAAAAATTCTAAGATTACTATATAAGGAGGATTAACCAATTAATTAAATAACAAGAAGTTTAAAATAGTAATAATTACCATATTTTTTTAGTATAACTTCTTGAAGAAAGAAAAATTGTAGATTTTAAAAAAGGAGTATATTGTTTAAAACTAATAAGTAAAAAATTATGTACAAAGATTTTACAAAAGATCAATTAAGAGAAGAGATAAAGATCAATTTCTCATTAAATTCAATGCAAAGAATACTTCTAAACCTTATTATCCATACACTCAATACCAATTTTATATTCAAAAAAGAACCATACACAAATTTTTCTAAAACTTGTTTCTTAGATTGTCCAACTTTTGTAAGCTCAACTTCCAAAAGAGAATTTACAATAATACCAAATTGTATTTCAAAAAAAAAATTAAAAAATTAAAATATATATACACATTCAAATGTGTAATGAAGAGAATTACCATCTTTTCCAAGGAAGTTGCCAACAAAGAGGTCATCAATATTCCCAACAATAAACATGTAGCTGGCTTTAACTTGTCAATCCTCACATTCTAACATTGGTATTATCATTATATTGTGGAAGTGGTTCTCCAAAATGCATTTAAAGATTTGAAATTTTTTATCAATTAAAGGGAAAATACAACTAGTAGAATCTGCAAAATCAAAAGAATATTATAATACATTTTATAAACTTTTAAGATATAAATTACAAGACAATTATTAGGAATGAAATAGAAACTACTCACATAGCAATTCTTCCTCCTCATAAAATAAGATGAAGAAACTTCTACCCCATTTACATTCCAAAAAGAAAAGAATTCACATAAAACTTGAAATATTGAGAGTTTAGATGGTCCTATGAATTATCAAGAACTAAGAAAATACTTATGCTTGATATGTGATGTCTCTTATCTTGAATCGCAACAATTCCAGTGGAAGGAGGAGAATCCTCAAGATTTTCTCCATAAAATCAAACCTCTCCTAAAATCATTTATAAATTGAGTTGGTATTGGTATTGATATTGATATTGATATTGATATGCATGAGGCCCAAGAAAACATTTAATTAACTGAGGCGCTCGAAAAATATATAACTAACCGAAATTTATGCAATAAAGCTTATTTTTCTGCTCTTTATTAACTTAAAAACTACCACTAACAAATATTTACAGTGAGAATTATTTTCACAATCTTATATTTTTATGAGAATTATTTTCACATTCAATAATTAATCTTATATTTTTATGTACAAGCATTTGGCCTTGGCCTAATTAAGCTTAAAATATTAAATTATAATGTTTAATCATTGCAACATACCAAACATTTCGATTGTAAAATTAAAATGTTATATTCATTTCAGTTGTTTTAGTTTATTGTAGATTGTTGTGGTTTTCATAACCAATAAAATTTTGAATAATTAGTTAAATATTTTTATTATTATAGTTTTGTGGGGAAAAATGTCCTAAAAAACTGCGATAAAAAAGTTTATAGTTAACATTCCTGAAAATCCGCCCTTATCGGTCCAAATTTTTTAGCCAATAAAATTGAAGAGAAATAATTTTCAAAATTTAAAAAGTTAAAAATCGTGCATTTAGCTTTAACAAAATTAAAATATAATGTATGAAAAAGAAAATTATGAATTTTGATTGTCTACAAACAAAACATTTAATCACTAGTTAACAAACAGGGGTCTACATACTATGATCCAATAGAATTAAAGAAAAATAGTTTTCATATATTGAAATAACTTTTAGATTAGAAAAAGTAGTCAATTGATTTTAATTCTTTACTCCTATTGATTCATTTGAACAAATTAATAAAACTAGATGAATGCATTAGTATACTTACCTACAACAGGAACTAATTATATATATATATATATATATATATATAATGTATTTATTTTTATATGATTTTATTAGAAATGGATATCCATTTAGCTCTAGTTCTTACCATGGCAACATGTACTTTTCACCCGACTCTAGTAAAAAGTTAAAGTGAAATTTCTCATTTTTGGGCAAATGAAAAACGTGTCTCTGTCGTATTGTCACTTTTTGGACCTCCATGATCTTGCACAAACCCTAGAGAAAATAAAAAAATAATATGGTATTAGATGTGAAGGATGGGAAGAAATTGAGCAGGAGGCGACAAACTACTTCAATAAACTCCTAAATAGACAATATGAAGGTGAACAAAAGGGACCAAGAAGAACTCATTAACCTCATCCCAAACTTAATCTCTGAGGAACAGAGCACCAACATGAGCAAACTAATCACCGAGGAAGAAGTCAGAGTAGCAGTCTTTCAACTTGATGGGGACAAAGCCCTGAGCTCGGATGGATTCCTTGTGTGCTTCTTCTAGAGATTTTGGCACATAGTAGGGGTGGAGGTGAACCAAGCCATTAAGGATGCAAGGAAGGATCCAATCATGCTTAGGGATTGGAACAACACTTTCCTTGCCCTTATCCCCAAGAAGAAGCAAGTCTCGTGTATGGATGACTGCAAACCAATCTCCCTTTGTAATGTCATCTACAAGATAGTAGCCAAAATAATTGCAAATAGATTAAAGCCTCTTCTCCCTATGATAATATCATAGGAACAAAGCAACTTCACCCCAGGTAGATCCATAGTCGAAGGAATAATTACAACTCATGAAGTGCAATCCAATCCATAAGGAAAAAGCCAAAGGGAGAGAATGTTTATGAAGTTGGATATTCAAAAAGCATACGACCAAGTGAACAAATAATTTTTCATAATTTTTTTGGAAAAGGTGGGCTTCAACTAGGAATGGTGCAAATGGATTTGTAGCTGCATTAGCACCCCTCACTTCTTGGTTCTGGTAAACAAGAGCCCTCATAGATTCTTCACATAATATAACAACTTAAGACAAGGGGACCCAATGTCCTCATTCCTCTTTATCATAATGGTTGAAGCATTGGGATGCCTTTCTCAGACGATGAGGGAGCAAAGAGGCTAAAAGGGTTTAAAGATTGCTCCAAATGTCAAAGCGACAACACACTTGCAATTTGTCGATGATACCTTGTTTGGACAACTAAAAGAAGCAAGGGTAATGAATCAAACAATGGAAAAATATTGTGGGGCCTCGGGCCAATGTATCAACTAGTACAAATATGATGTTTTATTCTTTCATACAATACAACCCTGTGGAAGCAAAGAGAGATTGCAACTATATTGGACTTAGAAGCTCAAAAAACTTCCCAACAACTACCTAGGTGTTCCTTTATTTGTAGGCGCAATCAAAACTAATTTGTGGAACTGTGGTCTCAAGGCTATGTGAATAGACTTGAATCATGGAAAGGAAAATGTCTCTCCTCCATAGGAAGAATATCAATGCTAAAATCGGTGATTGGGGTGCTCCCAATTTACTTAATGTCAAGCCTTAAAATGCCAATCAGCACCCAAGAAAAGTTGGAGAAAAAGATGAGAAACTTCTTCTGAATGGTTCATAGGACAAGAAGTTTCCTCCAGTCGAATGGGAGAAAATCTATAGGCTGAAGTCAGAAGGCGGTGTGGGGCTGACGCACTGATCACGCCTTAATGAAGTGCTAGGAGAAAAGTTAGTTTGGATTATGGTCAACAACTCGCAGGAAAAATGGGTAAGGATACTCCAAAATAAGTATCTAGATTCGGAAGAAAGTGAGCATATACTAACAACGCACAACCCAACAAGGGGCTCGACCATATGGAACTTTATTGTGGAATCCAGAGAAGTGATAAGGAAGCATTGCACTTGGGACGTCAGAAGTGGCCAGAAAGCCAAGTTTTGGGAGGATTCATGGGAAGGGAGCTTAATTCTTGCAAACATCCCAAAATTTACTACCATTAGAAAATATTTGAGTGCTAGGTGGGGGTATCCACGTGTGAGACTACATGGAACAATGGGTGGACAATGGAAAAACAAAATGGAAATGGAGGGCCCTTGATGGTTTTGGCTTTAACAGATCACATGTGAAGATGTCGAAAGAAGAATTGCAGAAGCGTTGCATAAACACAGGGAGGGAGGAAGACACAATCGAGTGGAATTCAACAAAAACGGGTAACTATAGTGTTAAATTGGGATCTAATGTCATCATAAACCCAAGCAATAAGGAGGGTTGGCCGAACATTCTCTTCTGGAACAAACTTTGTTTGCCTAAGGCAGGGGCATTTGTTTGGATCGCTGTCTAGAAGAGAATTATAACGGGAGATCGACTAAATAAAATGAGCATAGTAGGGCCAAGTAGATGTGTAATGTGCAAGAAAAATGAGGAATCAATGGATCATCTGTTGCTAAACTACCCATTTGCAACGGAGTGTTGGACTTTCGTGCTAAACAAACTAAATTGGCAGAGCCCGTTGCCAAACGATATAGCAATATTATTTAACTTATGACCAATAATAAACAAAAACTCGGTGTATGCCAATCTCTGGATTGCCTCCCTACATTTGTTGATATGGGAGGTGTGGAAAGAGCACAACCGACACATATTTCAAGATAAAGCCATGGCAAGAAGCACATTCTTAAGAAAATTGGAAACAACAATTGTGGAGGTGGTCAACAATGGCGTCAGATCCCAATCAGTGAAGAAAAAGGTATTCTCCTCCCGGAGCCAAACGGTAAGGATAGGTTGGCAAGGGATTACCCTTCCCCATTAATGGGGTCTCTAGCGTTTAGGCTAAGGTGATCGAGAGAGATAGAACGGTCTAGCAACCACCAGATGGGGGCTGGTTCAAACTAAATTTTGATGGTGCTTCTAGAGGCAACCCCGAACCTTTGGGTGCGGGGTGTATTCTACAAAATAACAAAGGGGAGAGAGTGAAGGAACTCAAAGTTTACCTCCCAGAAGACACAAATAATGTTGTTGAATTGAGCGCCGTCCACTATGGACTAGAATTGGTAGTTGGGAAGAAAGTAAAGATGTTGTTTATAGAAGGGGACTCCCAAATTATTACCAACGCCTTAGCAAAGGGAGGAATCATGAATTGGAAACTTAATAAAACCCTCGTGTGCTGTCTCGAGCTCCTCTGATGCTTTGATGGTTACCAAATAAAGCATATATATCGGGAGGGTAACAAGGAAGCCGATGCATTGGCCAATGAGGCCACTAATGATGTCACTTTTTCCACCATCACCAATCATTATGCTCAAGGCGGTCAATTTAAAGGTACTGACAATTCCCACATCCTTCTTGAATGACAGGTGTGTGCTCTATACATTTCACATGGCATGGTGGCAAAGTAGTACTATGCAGGTGAGTTGGCTTGTGTTGTAAGATCACCATAAATAATTCTAGATTCTGTAAAGGACAGTTGCAGAAGGTGGTAGGATTTGGCAAATATTTTCCCCTTGCATGGGGCATGGGATGACGCGGCCATGGGTTATATCTTTGTGGTCAGGGGTAAAGCCAACCATTGGACTCGCCAGTTGTTGTATGTGGTGTTCAACGAAGATGGATACCCCCATTTCGCTCACTTGTTTGCACTAATAGATAACTTTTTTGGGTGACATTTATGACCAAAGGTTGAAGATGGCGATGAAGGAATTCAGTGGTAGGTCGCTGAAGGCCGTGAAGATGATTCTTGGAGAAGAATTTTTGGTTGAGGATGGAAGATATAGGGTCAACACTAATATCACATCTCGCTTTGTGGCCTCCCTCCTGGACCTTGGCGAGCTCAAGGAGATGGTGCAAGAGTTGGCATATACTTTATTCAAAAAAAATAACTTAGGAGGGCTGAAAGATGTTTTGAGGGTGGCTCACTATGGCATTTGTGTCCCACAATCAAAGGACATACAAAGGTTGCTCGAGGAAGGCACCGTGGTGGAATGGCTTCCCTTAGCAAATTTCACACAAAGACGCTAATGCAACATAGGGCCATTGTTAAAAAGAGGAGTACCTGAAGAAGGTGAATAACCTAGAACTGATCAAGGATTTTGAGTGGATAAGGGAGTTCGATGAAGCCCCTGGGGTGGGGATGTAAATATTTTTTTCTCTATGCTATGTGAATACTGCAAAAACATATAAATATGTATGCTCATTTTGGCTATGAGCCCATTGTGTATATATACTTGCATGGAATCAAATTGTATTAACTAATTTTGATAATATATAATGCAACCCTACTGTTCTTACGGATAATAAAAAGCTAGGTGCCCATAACCTCCATGCAAAAATCTAATGCCCATATCTATTTGGTCAACCTCTCGTAAAAAAAATCCTATTTTGCTTCTTACATGTTATAAATATTGTCATAATAGTTATATTCTCTTATTAAATCCACTAGGCACTCCATGACATCAAATCAATGCCTTTTCATAGGTCATGATTAGGAAGGTGCTCCATAAATTTTGTTTGACTTCTTTTGTAAACTCTCATTATAAATGCCATTACAATTACATGTAAGAGAATAAAAATAATAAGTAATTATCCAAACACCTATAGGGGTGTCTACTTTCACCCTCTTTATGTTTCTTGGAGATCAAACAATATTTATCACCTAGGATTAAAACAAGATTTTAGGAGTACAAGGTGAATACCACCTATAATCCTAACAAATTAGTCTAGAGTAATTAATACAACTAGAAATGATAAATGTGTAATAAATGCTATTTTAAAATTAAGTGGGAAGATTAAACACTCGACTCTTGGAACAATGATTAAGAATGATTTAATGTTATGTAGAACCTCGTCATCTTAGTGCATAAAATAGGTGCTAGCAATTTGATCTTTGCCTTGGGATTGTAATAATCACATGATTATGTTTTTGTCAGATACACACTATACATAACTAATCTCACACTTCATGAAAATATCTTGATGTACATAATTGTTTTATAATTCACATGATTGATTTGGAAAACTATGAGATACGCGACTCAATTTGTGTGTGTCTAATGTTTGTTGAGGAGTAAGGACTAACAATATTAAAAAACACCTTTGTGAGATTGTTGTATTGCAAGGGTCATGTTCTCCAAGGTTGAACCCCTTGAATAATTTGGATTCATAGTCATGCTAGAATATCCAAGATAACAATTTTAGGCATGCGAATGTCCCATATGATTTAATGCAGATTTTGGTTCCATTTAGAGCTCCAAAGCAAAATGTTCCTAGAATGATGTCTATTTTCAATATATAAGAATCTTTATTGATGATCAACACAAATTAATGTACATTGAATGCATTTAAATACCAAGATATAGCATTAAATTGCACAAACGCATACCAAGTTAACTTTTAATAACTATTGAAATAGATGAAGAGTTGGTAAAATTTGAATTTGAAAATTTGAAGGTCAATTCCATGTGATGTAGGAGTGATCTCACATGCTACACTTGTTTCAAATTAAAGCATTCCATTAAAATGGACCCAAAATTAAATGAAAATTGGCACGGGTATGTAAATTTCAGTGTTACTATTTTACATTGATCTTAACATTTAAACTGGTACGATAACCCAATGCCGGCTTTGGAGGGAGGATAGGGCTTCAATGTTTTTGAACCAAGTCAAAACTGAACAGATAAATCCAACGAAGAAAAGACGCGAATAACTCCAAAACAAAACCATGAAAAATCGCTAATAGTACCCCAATTATAATCAAACAAAACGGTTTCGAACAGTTCACCATTTCAAATATAAAGAAGAAAAACACAACCTACCCAAGACTATTTTACTTTTTTTCTGCTGTTCAGTGTTTTTAAACTTCCCAGAATCAAGCGGAGCTTTCAACCTTTCCCTGCGCCATTGATTGGACATAAATAACATCGACCCACTTCTGTATTTGTTCCTTTTTTCTCGCTATGTTTATTTTGCAGAGACTTCTCTGTAATTTCACCCCCAACAACCTCAATTGGAGTTTTCAATCAACGCATAGCTCATTTTGAAAGCCGGTTCGGGTCGGATCGGTCACAGCTGGAGTAAATTGTCCTCCCCATTTTAATTTTTTGGTTTGGCCGACATGAGTAATCACAAAGCACCACCGGGCTCCCTGTTTCTCAGACGCGGAATCAGTCTGAGCAACATGATGAAAGATGATGATCTGGCACTCTTTCATGACATTCGTAAACGAGACACGAAGTTTAGTGGCAATCTACTTCTTCCGGTTTCTGATGAATTTGAGGCCGTTTTGGGTATGTACACATTTTGTATTGTCTTAGTTTATCTTATTGTTTATTCAAGAGTGAAGCTGTAGATTGCTTTTATTTATTTGTTTGATATTTTTGCTTTCCTGAGGCTAGAAATTTGGTTCTTGTATTTGAAATCTTCACAGATGTGAGTTTTTCTTGTTATTGTTATTACTATTTTTCAACGGAACAGAAAAAATATTTTGCTGTGGTGGCCATGGATCCATGCGTTTCTTAATCTTTATGGAGATAAGCATTTTGGGTGTTGCTATGGATGCGTTGAATTAGAATTATTAGAGGCAGAGGGGCTAGTGTTTTCTTTCAGTAGTAGGAATTCTGGTAAGCCATCTGTTGATTTGAATTGTGTTGTCAGATTGAGTGTCAAAGGAGGAAACCTTTACAATGGAAACTGCAATTCAATCTTTTGGCTTTGGGTCATCTGACAAACTAGGCATATTGGAATGTGCAAAGTTTGCAACAAGAGAGGCACTGAAGACGTGCTTCATGCAAGTCCGGCGTGCCCGGGATGCCTTACCTAAATCAGAATTTCTTCCAAATACGCCACGCTCTGTCATTTCCAAACCACAATTGTTATTATCATAAAAATGGCAGGAGCAATTTAGGAAGACAGATAACCCAGATCCTTAACCATGGAATACAATGCACAAAAACTGAACGAATAGAATCTATCAATGGGTTTTGTAGAACTTCCTTTCTGACTGGAGGATCAGATATATAAAGGCAGGCCTCTGTACATGCATTGGTTTTTTTCTCAAAGCAATACCAGGAGCCACCCTGTAGCTGTATGTTGACACGTATCTAGCATATAATACTTCAGGCATCCAAATATTTTAATATACCATTAACTCACACAAGCATCCTACCACAGATTTTACCCAAATATTTGCCAACATCGAACATAAAAGAAGATTTATTATTAAGCTCAAAAAGCACCACTAATGGAGGCTAAAGCATAAAAATCTAAGACTCACTGTGTATAACGCATAGAAAATACATAACGCATGGAGCTCCATTTATCTATGTTCCACCAAGTTTTCGGTATGAGAGGATGGTGGGACGTGTTTCAGGGATGGGATTTTTTTATGGGGCGGAAAAGGGGACGTGTATATATATATATAAATATAAATTTCAAATTTCAGATATTCATATCGGTAATGATAATCATAACAATGAACATTGATAAAGTTGCAAATGTAATCACCAATGACAGAAGTGTAACAGCAGCAATGTAACATGACACTGTTAAAACAATGCTGGACAATGTCTGCAGAAACCTGCACACCAACCATGTTCCAAAAAAATTGTCTGTCTGCACTTCTCTCACAATACCAGACTGTACCAAACCATGGCCAATGCACCTTTAGTTTCTTTTGGAACTGACAACAATAATTGACTCTAATATCATATTGAAAATTTTGAGGTTTGAGAATGTTTGAACTATGAAATCAGAAATTCAAATCATTGCTATTAGTGTTAACTGTTATATCATTAGCTATGAGTCTGAATCATGATATATTTATTGCTGTTATACTATTGTTGTTGCTGTCATGATTAATTTTATTGCTGTGATACTGCTATCATGATATATTTATTGCTGCTGTTATAATGCTGTCATGTTATATTTAACAGTCTTTTTTTAATGTCGTGAATGATTTTTTTTCAAAAACAATATAAAAATTTGCCTTGCCATTGTGGATGTCTGGCCATCCCCAGGGCAGTCAAGGGACATCTCAGGCATTCTTAGCCGTGTTGGGGATGGTGAAACGTCCCCGTGGCATTTCTTATTACTGCAATACGTTTTGGAAATGTTTCAAAGATTTGAAGATTTTTGCCAATGTCCCCTGCCATACTTGAAATGCCATTGGGGACAGGGACAGCGGTTTGAGGGCTAGGGATGCGTTCTTGTGGAACACAAGCTATATAACAATTTATACTGTTATGCTTCCATAATGTTTGTTTTGTGAGGTTTTTTGACTGCATCTATATTCTAGGGTTGGGAGGGCGTGGGGTCCACCAAAAGAACAATGCAAAAACCTTTTTTTAATTTCAGACTGTTTTTTTATTGTAAAATGGTGCTGGAAAAAAGGGGATGGCCGGCCGTCCCCGAGATGTCCCCTACATTTGGAAACATCCCTGAAAAAAAAAAACACATTTTGGGGACGCCTGGAAAACATCCCCTGTCCTCGAAAAGTCTCGAGTATGGGTAGGGGGGCAAAAGTCCAGGGGACGCGTCCCCGTGTACCACTGCCATTTATTCATAAAAAATTGCAACAACTACTACATCATGGCACCTCATTGAAATCTACACTCCTCCAATTGATCTCTAAAACCCTACCCACAACATAAATGTGACTGGAAAATGCAACATGCAAACTATAGTATTGAAACTCTATGTGCAAAGCTGGCAGTGGAGAGGTTGCTGGCTTGATTTGGCCGACTCAGGAGATACGATTGGTATTCTCCAATTTGGTGCATTATGGTTATTTTCATTTTGTATCATCTATATGTGTAAGGACTAAGGAATACAACTTTTAATGGCAAACTCAATAGAATACGTTTTGTTTAGGCTCTCCTTTGAGTTATTCCTGTTATTGCTGTTCTTCTTGTGGATCATTATCTTCTTCTTCTTCCATTGTTGTATATTTTTCTGTCACTTTCAAAGGCAAACAAATTTTGCAGAGGCTTCCAAGAAATGATATACTTGGTGGAGGCTTCCAAAAAATAATAGAAGCCTGCAAAGTTGAATGAAGTGGGATCTCCATTTTGCAAGATCTTGAATATTCAATGATTCAAACTTCTGGATTATATTTATAAGGACGTAAAATGGTTAGTGTGATTATTCATACACAAGTGGGATTTTAAAACCCTACCCTCAACATAAATGTGAATGGAAAATGCAACATGCAAACTATAGCATTGAAACTCTGTGCAAAGCTGGCAGTGGAGAGTTTGCTGGCTTGATTTGGCTGACTCAGGGGATACGTTTGCCATTCTGCAATTTGGTGCATTATGGTTATTTTCATTTCGTATCATCTATATGTGTAAGGAATACAACTTTTAATGGCAAACTCAATAGAATACGTCTTCTTTAGGCTTTCCTTTGAGTTATTCCATATTCCTGTTATTGCTGCTCTTCTTGTAGATCATTATCTTCTTCTTCTGCCATTGTTGTATATTCTTCTGTCACTTTCAAAGGCAAACAAATTTTGCAGAGCTTTCCAAGAAATGATATACTTGGTGGAGGCTTCCAAAAAATAATAGAAGCCTGCAAAGTTGAATGAAGTGGGATCTCCATTTCACAAGATCTTGAATATTCAATGATTCAAACTTCTGGATTATATTTGTAAGGACGTAAAATGGTTAGTGTGATTATTCATACACAAGTAGGATTTCAAATCCGTGAGTAATGAAGATTAGAATGTCATGCCAATAACTAGCATAGACCTCTAAAAGAAATAAAGTATCTAATTATTACCTTTGCACTAATTGTTACCATATTTGCCTCTATTTGTTACCATCGAGATATGGAAACTGAAAGCCCAACTCCTTGGCCTTTTTTGCCATAAAATTTGAATCATCCTATCACAAGTTTGCAAAATCCATTGGAATTGAGAAATATTTATTATACTACATCCACAACCAATCTCCTGCCTGACCTTTCTCAGTTCACTTTTTTTTGCAAAGAAATGAAATTCTATCTGCTTATCTATAATTTTAAAACAAGGAGGAAATATATGTATGCTTAAGGCCAGGTCTCAATACTATGATCGAAACTATTAGCTAACCTCTACAAAGACCATCTACATGTATTTATAGCATTTCCCCTTTACATGCATGGGTCTCCACATAACACTCATAGTACAATTCATGTCCTAACTCCTAGGAATAAACATAGGTGTACATAAATAATTAACATTCAGTGCACAACAATACATTGCATGATGTAACACATTATTTAATCCTTGGGACTCAGATATTAATACAATACATCTGATAACGTTTATCTGCCAACACTGTAGTATCATATGCCGATACCTTTTCTAGTGACATCAAGGGCTTAGTCCTTTCTTCTGGTTGAGGGGAGGTGGTTTGTCTCTTCGAAATTGGTAGATTCTTCTAAATGATTATCCAGTCACATTATTTACCATATATCAAGAAGTGTGGACACCCTATCAGTTCATCCCAGTGCCAAACAAAGTGGTGCTGCACTAGTTTGTACCTACTTGTCCCTAATGCAAGCCCTCTACAAACAGAACAAAATGCTTCCTTATTCATTATAAATTGACATACCCAGCTATAGGATATCGACATGTGGTTCAACCTGTTGGCCACATGGTTTTTCATAGTGCTGTCCTTGGTAGTAATAGTAGTTGAGGTAAGGTGGACTATAATGTGACATGTGATGCTCTGACTCCTGGTTGCTCTTCTTTCTGGTTCTTTTGTACTTGTTAATCTCATACATGTACCATGTGGTCTCCCTGAATAATCTGATAGTAGTGCAGGATGGCTATCTAAATCTCTGAGCTGATAGACCCAGCAAGTACCAAGAAGAAAGAAAGTGAGCATTACTTTGAGGAGCTGGCTAGTATTTGAACTAGTATTTGAACTGGCTTATTATTTGCCTTTTCATGTGATACAGGCCTGCAAACAAGAGTTTTTGCACAACAAAGATTGATGTTTGAGACGCAGAAGTTTAGTTAGTAATAATTCTGACGAGTTGCATTTTTTCGTTTCTTCAGGAGGAGACAAAATTAGCAGTTCACCCTTATACAAAATACCAGAATCTACACCAAAACGAAGGGGAGGTCCTGATGACTTCCTAACAGCAGATGGAGATAAGAGTGATTATAGCTGGTAAGGTTTTCTGTTTTGATCATTACTGAAATCATAAAGTGATTAGCTCTTGGGATATTTTGAAAGTCTAAGCAAACCTAATTACAAGTATTGTAAAATTAAAATGTATTGTGTTTATGAATTGGATTTAATGTAAAAATTCTTGATTGTTTCTGTGCAGGCTTTTAACACCACCTGGTACTCCTCTGTTTCCTTCCTTGGAAATGGAAGCAAAAGCTAAAGGCTTTGAACAAAGTGATATTCCTGTGGTTAGGCCACTTGCAGCTATAAAAACATCCAGGGTGAGTGATTGTAGTAATGTACCAAGCCATTCGTTAAAATATGATTTCAGATTTTCATGTGCATAATTTAGAATCTCCATGAGCATTCTACCATGAATGATTGCTAGTACTCCACTTGTTGGACTATTTAATTCATATTTTGATAAGGTGAAAAGTGCCTGATTGTTGAGTTCCTAAGATTGGTTTACAGAATGCTCTCCCTGATTCAATTAAGCTATACTATTTTATTAATCATTAAGCTCTATAACAAAGTTGATAAACAAGGAGGTTGCTGTTTGATGCTTTAGCTCTTCAATTTAATTCAGAAAACTTGTGAAGAATATAAGAATATTTAGCATGTTACAGGTTTCAACCATCATGAGAATTCTGTTTTTTTTATTTGGATGGTATCCTTCCGAAGTACATCCCCTGTATTTGATATGTAAAATTCCATGAAAGTTAGTCTTCCTCTTCTAAGTTCTCTATAAAATGTTCTTGTGAAAGGAAGTTGGTTTGCGGACTTCTCAGACATACATATTAATTTCTTATTTGCTTTGAAGGGTTTCTTTTATATATAGAGAAGTTCTCTTTTAACATTAGAAATTAAAAATGCAGAAACGTAAAGCAAAACAAAGCATTTGGGGCTATTGTGTTTGATTGGAAGTGATAAATGATATCATGAAATATCATAAGATAATAAGATCAAAAAAATTTAAATACATGATTCCTTGACACTGTCAAACAAGTTCACTAGCTATCCATGCCATCTTCAAGACAAAGTGCAGGATATCTCTTCCTATGTTTCCGATGTGTTTGAGCATTGTGGATTCTGTATGTCATAGGGATAAACTCTGCTTGTGAAAATGGCGATCATAAGTATCTGTACAAGTTTCCTTTTCAATGTGATATCCATGTTGCAGTTTTTGTATAAAATTTTTGTCTTTCAATTTAGTTCAAGAGATGCCATTCTATTTTTTGTGACAATGGTATTTAGGGTCTTTTAGGAGCCATCTGCTTTGTTTTTTAGTACATTGCAGGGTTTATGGGTTATAATAAACTTAACTGTTGTTGCCTTAATATATTTTTATTTTGGTCTTTGTGTTGGAGTTTTTGGTACATGATACAATCTTTCTACAATGTTCAGCTCTCTAATTCTCAGGTGAAGTCTTCATTAAAGAATGCAAAAGCTGGTTCGACCTCACGCCAGACAACCCCCCCTTATACAGCAGCTAAGAAGGCTTCATCAACAACAGCTAAATCTCCCTCATCTTCAAGGTCTTCTACTCCTTCATCAAGGTCATCTGTATCTGCATATAAACCCTTATCCACATCAGCACAGCGGTCATCCACACCGGCACGGCGGTCAACCACACCAGCACAGCGCTCATTTACACCGGCACAGAGATCATCTACAACAGCTCAGAAATCATCCACCCCAAAGCTTACACAGAATAATCCTCCACCAGGGCGCTCTTCTTCTGTGAGCAAAGCTAGTACCATGCCATCTAGAAATCCAGCTTTATCACGAGGAACCTCACCCACTGTCAAGTCAAGACCTTTGCAGCTTACACAGAATAATCCTCCCCCAGGGCGCTCTTCTTCTGTAAGCAAAGCTAGTACCATGCCATCTAGAAATCCAGCTTTATCACAAGGAACCTCACCCACTGTCAAGTCAAGACCTTTGCAGCCATCTTCAATAGCAGGTTTTTCACTTGAGACACCTCCAAATTTGAGGACTGACATGCCAGGGCGGTCAGCATCTGCTAATAGGGGCAGACCTGGAGCATCCAGCTCTGCACGGTCTAATATTGTAGCTCCTACTTCAAGCGACAAGCCAAGAAGGCAGTCATGTTCTCCTAGTGTAACAAGAGGAAGAGTTTCAAATGACAGCCTTGATGGAAATAAGTCTAGTTTGCTAACCAAGAAAAATAGTAATGGCATTCAGGGCGCAAAGCCAGCTGTAGTTGGCAGCAAGATGGTAGAGAAATTGATGAATGCAAGGAGATCCGCTCCTCCAGGAAAAGTAGAGGAAGCTACTAATCAGTTTGTTGGTTCTACATTGAACACCAAAATGTCAGTGAAGTCAGTGCCATCTCAATCTGGTGCTGGCTTTGGCAGGACAATCTCAAAGAAATCCTTGGACATGGCTCTCAGGCACATGGTATGTATGACCCAACAGTCTCTCATGCAAATAACTGCCTTGCTCTGCACTGCACTGCAGCATTCTTGTTTTGCTTGTAGTTTTTACAGTTGCCATCCAAGGTAATATATATCATGCAGTATTTTGCTAACTAAGCACCCTTGAATGCATGCCTTTGTTGCGATTATGTCAGAATGATGCATGCTGATGCTTAAGCTCAGTAGGAAGTAATATTTTCAACTGCTAATTTCAGGATATACGGGGGAGCATGGGAGGCAGCATTAGGCCTCATATGAACAACATTCCAGCATCATCTCTGTATAGTGTTCGGTCAGGTGCCATTAAAAGCAAGTCAAGCAGCATATCCAGATCTCCAACAGCCACTAGTAGCAATGCAAGTTCAGAGTCCAGTTTAAAGATTTCCCCAGATCCTGATGGCAGCAAGTTTGATGATGATGAATTTGGTAGTGACAGAGGAAGCAAATCCTCTCGAGCTAGTTGGCAAGATAGTCTTCACTTCAAGGGGGATGCAAAGAGCACAAACTGGTTGCTCAGTGAAGAAACTACAGACGAGAGAGATGACCAATCTCTCATTTCTGATCAAGGATTTGAAATGTTATCTGATCCAATGGATGAGGTTGCAAGAGCATTAACAGATTTTGAATATAATAATGGTAAAATTGGTATGGATTACTGATAGCACCACTGCTGTCTAATATGTGGCAACCATTTGGGATTTGATGGTCGGGTGTTTACACCAATGATGTACTCACAAAAAAGCTTATATTAGTATTTGGGCTAATTCCTTTTTACTCCAGAAGCACAGATGGTGGTATTCTGGTTCAGGTACCTTCAAATACAGAGGTGCAATGAGGACATTGTATCTTGGAAAAGTCCTTTGTATGATTTAGATCCTTTTTGGGAGTAATCTGAAGGACTCAGCATGGATCTGTGGTATATATACAGTTTTTTAAAAATTTTTATGGAAAATTCATCTAAAATTTTATCTGCCCCGTGGCAATGATTCCTATGGATTACTTTTTTGGAAATCTCATCAGAAGGAAACTAGTTGCAACAATTGCTTAAATTTAAAATTATGCGACATGCAAATGTAGAGAATCATTGAAGTTAATATCATTATCATTGAAGACTAGGCTTGGTTTAGCTCCACATTAGACCAAAAAAGTATGCAGTAAGTTTGCATTGGAAGATGATATGTGGCCAACAAGCTCCTCCCCATCAACCGTGCAAATCCGTTTACACACATACTGAGCCAACCTGCACCATGCGATGCGGTCTGTTGGGCAGATCTCCTACTTTCCACTCACCCCTAGGGCTCCCTCCTCCTCCGAGGAATCTGATTCATCCAAATATTTGGCATGTCTCGTAAACATCATGATGATGAGCATGCCTTCTTAAAATGCCTAATCCTTAATGAAGCATAGAGCATCTCCTAGCCCGAATCCAACGCATCCAATTGCCTAGCCTCTTATGCAACCAATAATGATGCATCTTTGCTATCTCATCTATGAGCCCACGAGGGGTCCTGCAAATCAGGATTTTGCATTAATGGATCTAGCACCTCCAGCACAAAGTATAAATATTTATGCATGGTAATCAACTCTGCACCTCTACATCTAAAAATGAATGTGTAAGTGAAATAAATACTTTTCTACAAGTCATCTAGATTTAATTAAAATCATCAAGTCCAACCAAATACTAAATAGAATCTAAATAAAAGGACAGAGTAACTGATGCAATTGAAGATGGATTATACGCTTATCTATTTTTGATATGGGGGCTGTCTGGCTTTGGTGTTGACTAGCTAATAAATTGAACAAATGATTAGAATAAGGAACCAAAGCACAAATCACAAATCAACAAGACATAACAAAGCTTTGTCAAAATTTGTGCGAGTGTGGCTAATTACCTGTGCCATCTAGTCCAAGATTGGACTGTGTTGTGTGGATTAGTTTGTGTGATGCGGTGTTCATCTACTAATGCACCTTTTGAATCTGCTTGCTTATGCTTTGGACCTATTTTTGAATAGGGTTGTGTTTAGAAGCACATTGGGGCTTGTTTTAAAGATGAGAGGAATCATAGGCTTGTCTCAATAATAGTCAAGTCTCTAGAGATAAAACAAGTTGTTGTAATACATCAAATAAGTGATGCAAGTGCAAGTTTGATGCAATGGTGAACAAAAGGTAGCAACTAGATGTGCAAATCTAGTTCTTGAGGGCTTTTGAGTTGAATAATATTTCAATTTTAGTTTTGTTTGATAATGACCTAGGGAATACCCTTAAATGCATGCTAATAGTTACACAATTCTAAAATTTTGGCATATAGGTTGTTGAGATATGACTTATTTTTGAAATGGTCAGCTTCTGGATATGAGATTTGAAATGTGAATGTACATAATAAATGACAAAATGAGAATATTAACAAAATAGTGATTCAATCTAATTAAGCATGCAATTAAGCCAATAATATTACTATAGCAATGGAGAAATAAACATAAAAATTCGAACCATATGAATGCAAGATATATGCAGTGAATTTCTTGCAAAAAAAAAAACTCCACCACCAAAGAGCCCCAAACTTGCATTAATCGAAATCAAATGTGTATGCTAGTACAATCACTCATATCTTTGGCAATAATCGAATGCCATAAGAATACACCACAAATGAACCTCACAAACCTCTATCTCATGCCTTCAATATATAGAAAAGTTAGAAATTAGAAACCACCATGTGGCATTCCATAATTGAGTCAAAACCACGAGCCAAAGCAAAGATTCAACACTCCCATAGTCATTGTCATACAATTTAGAATGACAAGTAACTCCTAGTACACCTCCCAAAACTCTCTTGTGTTATTGATTTTGTTATAACAATCATATTGACAACTTTTCTAATTCTAGGCACTCCATGAGGGTATTCAATGTTTGTGTCATAAAATCTAAATTGGGAAGATGCTCTATAATTGTTAGTTTTGAGCTTTTCAATGTAGCCTTCCTATTCAATGCTTTCTTACATAATATCACAAGTATTTTAAAGAATAAATAATGTCTCCGCTCTCACATGGGTTTCCCATTGTGCCCACTCTATGATGTCTAAATATCATACATTATTTATTGTCTATATATTTTAAATATATAGAAGGCAAGATTTACAAGATGAATGGCACATCCAATCCTAACATTCTTCCACTTGACAATTACATTGCAAAGGCATAAAGGGAAACTAAAAATAAATCAAGCACTAGAAGAGGCGAGGCTCATGGCCTCTCTATATTAAACAATATTAATATTAAACAAAGTGTTAACCTTCTATATCATGACTTTGCCACCCTCAACCATCTTGTAGGCAAAGTGATAATGCACATCAATATGCTTTGTATGAGCATGGTATAATAGATTCTTCACCTAAACATTATAGCACTCTAACTGTCACATCCAATCTAATATGTTTGCACTCAAAGCTAATACTTGAACACAGTCTTTGTAACCACACTGGCTCCTCACAAGCATGTCTCACAATTGTGTATATGCTTCTGTAATGGACAACACAATTGTGAGTTGCCACTTATTCATCCAACTAACAACTTAAAATAGATTGAACATACAACCACTCGTGAACCTCCAATTTTCCAAATTATCAAATCCAATGTGAATCAACAAGGCCCTGTATTTCAAGAAACTTACCCAAATAATTAGTCCCATGATAAAAAAATATAATAGTTAAAATTCCTTGAAAATAACTAAAAATCCTTTTTATGTAATTTCAATGCTCTCTAACAAGATTAGATATAAATTTGCTAAGAACTCCTATTGCTTGGGCAATTACTAATCTTTTATAGACCATAGCATACATTAGGCTACCTATAACACTAGCATAAGAAACATTATACACATCCTCCAAATTATCATTTGGCACAGAACACTTAATCAAAGATAACTTAGTATTAGGCAAGTAAAGAAATACTCACAAACTTATAATCTTGCATAAGATTTTTTAATTGGGAAAGAGGCTTGAGAGTGAAAAGCCTGAAATTGTTTAGTTTCTGACATTGGCTATTCCTCCCTCTTATTAGCAAATGCTTCATGGTGTTGAGAATAATATAAAAACATTGTTCACCTTGTACTACTCTAGTTTAATTAAATATTAAAAAATGTTAAATTAAAATCACTTACTACACATTGCTTGGTTTGAGCAATTGTACCACATTCATCCCACCATGAGGTAAGTGGGTGATTTAAAAGGGTTCAATACACATTGTAAGCTTTGTGAATTGGGAAAGATGCTTGAGGTGAAAAGAATAAAATAGTTTAGTTTCTCACACTAGCTATTCCTCCTCCATACAAGCAAATGCTTCATGGTGTTGAGAATAATATAAAATGGTTCCTTTCCTTGTACTACTCTAGTTTAATTAAATATTAGAAATAATCTAAAAATACTTATATTGACTAAGGAAAATCTTTCTGCTAACTTGATTCCTATTGATCTCTACATCCACAATGCGAGAAAAATAGGAATAGAAAATAGGATTTAGATACACAGATAGACGTTTCATAGTGCTATGGCATAAATTGTACTATGGGTATGGGTGCATTGAATTCCATGACCTATACAAACATTTAAACTCAAAATTTAAATCATATAGACATTTAAAATAAAAAACTAAAATATACATACACCATTTCTTCCTCCAATGATTGTTGATTTTTCCTAGGGCTCACAAAAATTCAACTATACATTGGAATATCTATAAACAAGGCTTGTATGTGAGCATTCAAATCATTATCATTTGGAGGATTGAGAATTATTATATGTTTATGTTCATTGTAGGAGAAATAATAGAAGTAAAGGGCAAGATTTCCCACTTGTATATCTTTTTCCTATTAATACAAGTGAAGAGGTTAGAAAAGATTGAAGGCAAACAAAAGAAAGATAAAAGCAATACAAAAGCACAATAACTTCACCTAGAATCTTTGCTTCTCTCCTTGGTGAGCGGAAATGGAGTGCACCCTTAGTCCATTTGATTTTCTCTTGATGTTTATATGTGGATTGCTCAATGCTCTAGCATAACCTTGATGATTGATAATGATTGCAAGATAGGAGGTCAAAATGACAACATGTAAGTATGATAACTGAAGATTGGATGAAAATGAAGGATGAGAGCATCTAGATATAGAGACTTGAAGAGGAAAAATCAATGGCTAGAAATGATTAATGATGGAGGGTTGAGATTGGAGGATTAAGGTTTGGATCAAGGATGCAATCATATGAAAAGTGTCAAATGATAGGTAGGATATAGGTTTAGGATAGGGACAAGGAAAAAAATCCTTATGGCAATGGCTAAGATTAAGAGGTTAAGTGAGATTAATGGATAAGATTAAAAGATAATTTGACTTTTGGGTAGGTATCTAGGTTCAATTGATCTAGGCAAGGAGTTGGTTAGACATGTGAAGGGGGTGTTAGTCAAATAAGGACAAATTTAGATTATGATCCATGTGAAGAAGATGGAGGGCTAGGATTAGATGGATAAGGATAGAGGATAAAGGGCAATTAATTAAATAAATAAAGTATTTATTTAATTAATGGAATCATGATGGGATAATAATTAAATAAATAGTAAACATTTAATTAAAGGATTACGAAAAGGAAATAATTAAAAATATTAAATAATTATTTAATTAATGGCTTATGAAAGGATAGGAATAATTAAATAAATATTAGATATTTATTTAATATAATGGTTAAGGATAGGCTGAAATGAGGTATGGTTGGGTAAGGTCATATTTTAGGTGTCTACATTTTGCCCCTCTTTGATATGATGTCGCGAAGTGGTGTTGTATCAAAGAAGTTTAAAACATAGTGGATAAGAGAGGATAAGGATCAAATATGATGCCCCAGTAAATGGGAGGATGGGAAAAGGATGAAGAAGGAAAGATTAGGATGAAGAGGAAAAGATTAATAATTAGGTGATGGGATGCCCCCTTGAGAGGACATGCAAGTTAGGAGAACATGGGTGTGCTCTCAAAATAGAAAGGAACAATGAGGTATTAGGATCAAAAAGCTGATGAAATGGAAGATGAAAGAGGATGAAGAAGATGAAAAGGAAGGGGAATTTGATGGAAAGACGATGAAAAGGAAGGGGAATGTGATGATGATGGATAGATTATGCCAATATGTATTGAGCAATCCTAAAATTTGATATAGCAAAGGTAAGTATGCACC